>WNWU01000040.1:2218192-2250470 GCA_012654045.1 Ptyas mucosa | reverse complement strand
GGAGAAGGAGAAGGAGAAGGAGAAGGAGAAGGAGAAGGAGAAGGAGACGACTCTTTAGATGACCCTGAAGTTGCCACCTAAGGGTCTTCCTGAAAATTGAATTGGTTTTTGCATTCCAGAACTTTTGAAAGTGTCTTCTCACTCTCACGACATGACATGGGAAGAGGATTTCCCAGTGACCTTTATCCACAGAACCAGGACACAGTTTAAATCAAAGAATTAGATTGTTTGTCTGTTTGGTTTCCAGGAGGAAGTTGAGGCCTGGAGAACCATGCTATTCACCCAAGTGAGTCATTCAAAAGATTCTTTATGAAACTTACTACCTATGATGAAATCTAGTAATGTATTGATCTACCTTGTCCTTGAGGATAAAAACAGTGTCAAAACCGAAGCTATTTTGGCATCTCCTTAGGTAAGTAGTAATTGTCTGCAGTGTTGAATTTAGATTGCCATCCCAAAAGAATATTCAACCAGATGGAACTTGTAGAAAGTACTGTATATGCTTTGTAGTCATAAATTCGATTCTCCCACAATTATTTCATCGGAAAAAATGGAAAGATATTTCTTACATAAGCACCAGAAGGATTAAAAATATAGATAGTCTCAATAAGGAAGATGTTCTAGTATCCTTATGGAAAGAAAAGGGACAACCTCCCTACTCTCCCTGCCCTAAAAATGGGTGCTGCTAATTTGTAATAGCAAAAATCTATCACTGCAAAATTGTCTTTTTGAAAAGCATATCTGAAGAAAAGTTTTATTCTTTTTTCACAGGAAAGCTGTGTTCTTTTTGTTTTGCTGTTGACATATGACTGGAAAAAGCTGCAAAGGGATTTTAATAACGCGGGATAATATTTCTGATCAGTTCTCCAAAGTACAAGCTGAACCCCCCTCTAGGAAGCTGCCTCAGCTGCTCACTTATAAATTGTATTTGGAAAAGACATCTGCTCATTCCAAGACCTAAAAAACGAAGCAGCGATTCAGTTTCATCCGCAGCATCAATGGCACCAGAATTCCTATATTACTGTTTATTCAAATTCTACAATATCATTAAGATGCCGTTTCAGGACAGGTGAGCAGCCCGCTCAGTTCTCAGCCACAACTTCAGTGGAACTGACAGCAAATTCCACTGAGGGAAATAATTGCTTTGGCTTTTACAAATTTAGGTTAGTCATAATGATGTGCCTGAGAGAACCAATATGTGCTGGCTTGAGTAATGCCTATTAGCTTCAGCCCAGGCATGCGATCCACAATTTTCTCCAGATAATGTAATGGTATGTAGGAATGACATTGGGAGACAGGAGGAAGAGCCGCAGACTAGACAATGTTCTGATAAGAGACAGCTGAGCCCACAGAAGGAAGGGGGCATGGCAAATATCTCAGGAAGAACCCTCCCTAGTTTCTTGGGCGACCCAAGGGGGGGGGAGGAGGGGAGGGATGTATTTTCAGACTTGCAAGGTTCTGTTAATGTAACCTTACAATAAAGATAGAGCTAGCAATTCTGGATGTGCTTCTTGCCTGGACTACCTTACTAGGCCGACAGTTAAAGAGAGCAGAGTCAACTTGGTGGTTCTTGTGAGTCTATCTCTCTCTCCCTCCCAACTTTGATCGAGCTCTACACATCTCTACCTCTCTACAGTATTGTCCTGTTCTGTCCTTTCTTTCTTCTACTAGGATAAAGTTCCATTAATGGTCAAAAGCCATGAGCCATTTTGCTCTTAGTGGAGAAGAAGTGGCATCGGTCTTCCTTTGGAGAATGAGCAGTTTTCTGCCAAGCCTTGCCACTTCTACTGAAATACAACAGCTCTTTGTACCAATGCACCTGTGCTCATTTCGTCTATAGGCACAAACTCATATTTCTCCCCAAATGCCCCCCAAATCACTGGTGCCATTAAAAATGCTTAAAGTTAGAGTGTAATGCCTATTAGATTATAACATGTATTGCCATATACTGACATTAGAAAGATAACCCTGAGTGTTTCAAGAAGTTTGGAGTTCAGTCTGATAAATGAGACTTCTGGACTTCTCTGCATAATAGTATTTTCCTTGATGACTCCACATACCAAAAGGGTTCAACCCTGCTTAGCATTTTAAGATCTGGCCAAAATTGATTTAAGTGCTGCTCTGCTCTAATGAAGTGTCTCGTTTCCAGCCTCACGGTTCTCTTTGACTTTTACACAGATGTTTTAATGCAAAAACTAATAAGAGGAAAGCTGAATAATGCAAATTAGCTGAAGACTAATCCCTCTGATCTCTTCTCTCCTGCTTTTTGGCAGCCAGAAAGTGGGACCTCCAACCTCTGCAGGTCACACGTTCATCTTGATCAACTGTCTACAGGCACTGGAATAGCTTTCACAAAACTAACATATACTGTTTGCCCTTACAGATCCTCCTGTCCCCCCACAACTAAAGGTAAAGGTATGTGCTAGTCATTCCTGACTCTAGGGGGTGGTGTTCATCTCCGTTTCAAAGCCGAAGAGCCAGCACTGTCCGAAGATGTCTCCATGGTCATGTGGCTGGCATGACTAAGCGCCAAAGGCGCACAGAACGCTGTTACCTTCCCACCAAAGGTGGTCCCTATTTTTCTACTTGCCTTTTTTATGTGCTTTCGAACTGTTAGGTTGGCAGAAGCTGGGACAAGTAACGGGAGCTCACCCTGTTACACAGCACTAGGCATTCGAACCGCTGAACTGCCGACCTTTCGATTGACAAGCTCAGCGTCTTAGCCACTGAGCCACCGTGTCCCTCTATTTTGTAGTAGTCCCCTCACAACTACACCATCCCTATTCAGGAGAGTCCTGGCAATCCCAGGGAGATTATCACCTTGCTTCTGACATTCCACTGGCAGCGGAGAGTCCCAACATTTATTATTATTATTATTAAGGAGCAAAGAATTTCCTCTGTGCACACTGTGTCCTTGCACCATCTGGGTCACCCTCTGCTCAGAAATATTTCCATTTTCCTACTACTAGGCTTACAGTATAATTAGGTGGCTGGAATACTGGGTAGGGCTGATGAATATGACCTCATTAGATGCTTAAAGAAGCTCAGAAATCTTATTCACTCGTTTCTATCTCAAAGCTCTGATTCCTTTGCTTTTAGTTTTTGTGGTTACTCTGCCCTTTCCTGAAGTTGTCAGGATTTTGATTCTTGCTCCTTTCTGTCACTCCTTTATGTGACAGCATAAAGTTTCAATAAAGCTCAGAATAAGCCTAGATATATGTATATATTTGAAATGTTTCCTTCATATTCAGTTAGTTACACTCTGAAATGAATTTTATGGAAGCTTGAGAAATGGCTGTGTTGCTGCATTGGCTACATATGAAATAAGCATTGGTAAGCCGTGCAGCGTTACTAATGACAACATCAACCTATCCCAAACTTTGCTCTTGTTCTTCCCTAATGGCCACACTTCAGGATTGGAATCATGGCTCTGTTTTATTCTCTTTTCCAAACAATCAATACCACTGGGAATTCACAAGGTGGTTTGAAAGTCTATGGTAGGTTGGAAATAAGACTTTTGGGGGTGGGGAGGAATTGGAATTTTGATGTTATATATGTTGATGGCACAAGACTACTCTATGCACAGAAACGGAAGGTCACCTCAATCCCCACAAGGGATGAATGGCTACAAAAACCGATGGAGTTTGTTTGTTTGTTTGTTTGTTGATTGATTGATTGATTGATTGGTTCGATTTATATGCCGCCCTTCTCCGGAGACTCAGGGCATCTTACAATGCGTTAAGCAATAGCCTTCATACTTTTGTATATACCTGCTTAGTAGGGCTTTCGGGCCCCCCCAAGCGGTGTTCTTTTTTTATACAAAGTCATCTTATTGCCTCCACAATCCGGGTCCTCATTTTACCTACCTCGAAAGGATGGAAGGCTAAGTCAACCTTGAGCCTGGTGAGATTCGAACTTACAGTAATTGCAGGCAGCTGGAGTTACTTAACAGCACTTAAGCACTTAGTCTGCTGCGCCACCAAGGCTCTTAGCAGAGATGGCTAAATTGACTGCTTTGATCAAAGAAAAAGAAATATAAATACTTTTATTTCTACTTGGAAACCGCTTCTGGACTTTGTGTTCGAGGTGGAAAAGAAAATGAAATTTTGATTTTGGGTTTTACCAATTAGATAGATTTGTTGTTATAGAAATGGCTAGTTTAAACTATTATGTAAATGTAAAATATTGAGGTTTGATGTTAATGCCTTAGTCTACTGCACCAAAGAGAGTTGGAAGTCAATGCCTTTTCTTTCTTTTTCCCCTTTTCTTTCCCCTACTTTTCTCTTCTCTTTTCTCTTCCCTATTTTTTCCTATTATTTACTTTTGTATTTCCTTTATATGCTACCCTATTAACTCATAAAGTTGTTAATAATAGGTTGGGGACAACGGATATGAAATTTGCAAATCGTAAACTACAGTGAAGAATTTGAGGTAGTTCATTAATGGACATTTACTGATAGGATGGAAGAAATGCACCTCTAAGGGGTTTTAGGAATAAAGCAGGGCATAAAAGGCAAAACATATGCAAGGGCACAACACAGTAAGAAATTTGAACATTCAAGAATGGCACCTGCAATAACTTAGAGAGGTACAAGACAGTTATCTTTGTGGGAGGATAGCCTCATTAATCCGTGGTAACTAAAAATCAGAAGGAGTCTGGCAGTACATTTTCCAACCGAAAGAACACTTAGAATAGAATAGAATAGAATAGAATAGAATAGAATAGAATAGAATAGAATAGAATAGAATACAATACAATACAATACAATACAATACAATACAATACAATACAATACAATACAATTTATTAATACAGTCTTAGAACAGAACAAATTAAAAGAAAACTCGATTGATTTTTCAATAAAAGAACACTTATTGATTGATTGTTCTGGGCAGTGCACAATTAAAAAAATTTAAAAAGTGATATAAAAGCAATCAGGTTTTTTTTTTAATTACAATTTTAAAAATGCAAGGAGACAGTGTTAGATCTTACCAATTGTGGAATCCCCTCAACAACAACTGACCATTTCGCCTAGAGTAGCCCCCTGGCTAGATAGGCGGCAAATAAATTTAATAATAATAATTTCCTTGGGGCCCCAAGCCTGATGTGACATAGCCAAGACTTGAGGAACTTGAAAAAAGTTAACAAGGAGGGAGCCATCTTAACCCCATGGATGGAGGCTGGAGGAAGAGGATGTTCCTTAGGGCAGGCACCAGGGGAGAAAAGAACTGTCTCTGGTGTTCCACCGGAGGGAGCTCTTTAGCAGATGGAACATGCAACATGTCTCTTCTGCTGGATCTGATGGGGTGGGTAAATGTAATTGGGAAGAGTCAATCCGTCAAATAACCCAGTCCCAGGTTACCAGTTCAGTAGGGGTGAAATTTCACCAGGGGTGATTCAGTAGGTCCTGACAAGTTCTGGAGAACCAGTGGCGGAAATTTTGAGTAGTTTGGAGAACTGGCAAATACTACCTCTGGCTGGCCCCAGAGTGGGGTGGGAATGGAGATTTTGCAATATCCTTCCCCCAGTTGTGGGGAGGGAATGGGGATTTTGCAGTATCCTTCCCCTCGAGTGGGGTGGGAATGGAGATTTTGCAATATCCTTCCCCTGGAATGGGGTGGGAATGGAGATTTTGCAATATCCTTCCTTGTATGTTGAGATGTTTCAGAGGCAGCTTGAAATGTTTTGAGTATGCGAGTTTGGCAATCTTTCATTCAGTTCTGCTGGCAAAGTTTCTTTTTTCCAAGATGGCTACTTGAGAACTGTAATTGAGTGTCTTGGGAGTTGAAATGCTCTAATATAACTTTGATCTTGTTTAGATTCCTGATGTCAGATGGGTCCATTAATTATCTTGCATAAAGTTTACCCTTGTTTGTCCTATGCTGACTCCAGCGGGCATTGCTAGCAAACAATGGCATATGTCACAAAATAGAAAGAAAGACTATGAGAAAGATCCTCTAATCTTTGGTGTGCAATTGTTAGAGCCTGTGATAGTGCTATTGGTGCATATGTGGACCAAAGTCAACATCTGAGTCTTGGTCTGGTTCCCATGGTAGCATCACTATTCTGTTATTTCTTGTTTTTTGTGGGAATCTGCTTCAGGTTGGGTGTTTGTCTTAGTCTGTGCCTAAGAAAGTATAGTGTCATTGTCTAGAGTAGGCAATAGCTTATAAATAATGTGTTTTGGTGGCTTGAGCTGGTGAGTTGTAGGTGACAACCAGCCAGTGATGGGATTCAGCCGGTTCTTTCCAGATTGGGCGAACCGGTAGTGGCTACTGTGGGAGGCTCCGCCTAGAAATAACGCACGAACACTGCGCATGTGCAGAAGGCCGTGCACATATGCAGACGAGGCGTGTGCACTCACATTTGCGACGAACCGGTAGGGAAGGTAGGTGAATCCCCCGCTGCAACCAGCGAATACTGCTGTTCTGTTTTGGGCTCTGCCTTTAACACATCTCCTCTGGCTATTGATTTATCTATTGATCTCACTGGCTGGGTGGTTCTGTCTTCTGAATTCCTGAAGTCCAGCAGTTGAATATCTCTGTCAAATGGGTCAAGACAAGATCTTGTGTAAAGCCAGGCTGTAGATGATAGGTTTGTGGGTATGTATTGGGTGGAAGATGGAAGCATGTAAGTATGCATAGCAGACTGTAAGTCTGCTGGATAATATGACATTCATGGACCTATTCAGAGGTGGGTTCTACTTACCTTTACTACTGGTTCGCAACGGGATCGCACATGCGCTTGCTTCGCTCACGCACGGGCCTTGCTTCTGCACATGCGCAGTTCACCAATGACGACATCTGGGGTGGTGGGTGGGGCCTCCCGCCGGTTTTACTACCAGTTCTTGTGAATTGGTCTGAACCGGGGGCAACCCATCACTGGCACCCATTGTATAGTCTTACCATGACATTAGGAAAACGGATTTGTTCTGTAGATAGTTTGAGGCTGAGGTTGCTAGGTGGGGTGGAAATTGCTGAGTTTATAATGGAATTTGATATTTGTTCTCCTTCTCAGCCTGGCAGAACTTTCCAAATTAAACTATTTAATGCTTTACAAACATTTTGTATGCCACCTACTCACAAAGTTCTAGCATCTTCTAAGGAAATATATATATATATATATATATATATATATATATATATATATATATAAATATGCAAGCACAATACATCCAGTACAATCAGATAACTCAGCACATCACTGTTGTCAATTACTGAAAGCCTCCCATTCCAACGCTCCTTGGATTTGTGATTATGATTTTATCTCTTTATTATTGTTTTTACTTTGTAAAAATATAAACTGCCCAGAGTTGCTCTGAAGTTGAGCAGCTTGTCTCCTTCTCGTGCAAAGCAGGGTAGTTTCATTTCATTTCTGCATGAGCAAAGGGTGGGGGGGGGGGCCTTTCAGGTGGCAGTACCTCTGGATCTGCTTGTGTCCTGTGTTACATTTATACCAGGGGTGGGTTCTACTTACCTTTACTACCGGTTCACAATGGGATTGCGTGCACGCATGTGCTTCACCTTACTTCTGAGCATGGGCAGATGACGTCAGGGTCAGTGGGCGGAGCCTCCCGTCGGTTTTACTACCAGTTCTATAGAACTGGTCCAAACCGGGGGCAACCCACCATTGATTTATACACAACAGCCCTTTCATGACTGAGATTATTTTGGCAGGGGTGAAATCTAAAATTTGTTATTACTGGTTCTGTGGGCGTGGCTTGGGGGGGTAATGTGACTAGGTGGGCATGGCCAACTTTTTTTTTTAACTTTTAAAAGCATTTTTTCTACAACCTTAAGAGGTTGCAGAAAAAAATGCTTTTAAAAACCTCTGATGATCCCAGCTGAGCCACGCGATCATCAGAGGCTTTTTTTTTACTTTTAAAAGCATTTTTTCATCTGAAGTGGTTGTAGAAAAAATACTTTTAAAAGTAAAAAAAACAGCCTCTGATGATCACGCAGCTCAGCTGAGCATGCGGGGGCTCAGGGATTTTTGCTACCGGTTCTCTGAACCATCCGCCACCATCGCTACCGGATCCAGTCCAAACCGGGAGCATTTCACCCCTGGATTTTTGTATGTCCCTGCTTCTGCAGAGTTCTGAGTGGAGAAGATCAAGCCTCAGATATAATGCAAACTTTGATTTCTTTTTTAATTTTGTATTTTTATTAGAAGTTTTTTTTTCCCAAAAAGGAAGATACAAACTAGTAGAACAGTAAGAAAAAGAAAGAAATCAAAGAAAAAATAATTAAAAGTACAAGAAAGAAAGAAAAATGAAAAAGAAAAGAAAAGAAAAATAGAAAAAAGATAAAGAAGTAGCTTCCGATCTTCTTTAAAACAAAAGCAGTAGAAAAAAAATTAAAAGTGCAAGAAAGAAAGAAAAAGTAGAAAGAAAAGAAAAGTAGAAAAAAGAAGCTTCCAATCTACCTCTTATTCTATGTTTACAACATATCTCTCTTCTTTCTCTAAACTATTACATCTAAATCATCAGAACCATAAATCATAAGTCCCTTTTTTTCGGTTTCACATAAAAAGTCTGTAAGGGTTTCAGGCAGCAATAAATGTAGGTATTGTCTTTTCTCTGATCAAAGAAGTCAAGTTACCCTCTCAGAAAATACTATCATCTTCATCAACCATTCTTCCATTGTGGGTATGCAATAATCTCACTGCAATAATCATGTACAAAAACAAATTTCAGTTCCATAACTTTTTTCAATTGTTTGTCCATCAATGCAAATATAAAAACTTCTGGTCTCAATTATATATTAATCTTTTAATTCCTATGAACCAGCGTTATGTATTTGAACTCAGAATTGCCTAGCTTTTTTACACATCCACCAAACATGATAAAATGTATTTTCTTTTTTCTTTGAATTTTTTTTAATTTTAAAACAAAAACAAAACATAAAACCATCATCATTCCAAACAATTACAGACAGTATGTCGATCGGTTAGCATTCTTCTGTGCTTAATCCCATCTTCAAAGTACCAATTTATAACAAGAGCTTATTTCTCATAAAAAAGAACTTCACATATTTTATCTGTACATCAACTTCATATTTCATATTTCATCTCCATGTTTTATTATCTATCCATTGATAAAACAAATCCCATATCAAATAATATTGTTTATCTTCCTGTTCTCTAATTTCAAATGTCAATTTGCTCATTTCAGCACATTCCATAATTTTCTTAATAACCCCATCATCAGTAGGTAACTTCTCTCCTTTCCAATTTTTAGCAAATACAATTCTAGCCGCTGTTAAAACATTCACAATTAAATATTGCAATTCTCTATTATATGTTTCTGGTAGGATCCCTAATAAAAATATCTCTGGTTTAAAGTCAATGTGTTTCTTTATCATTTTTTCCAACCACGTGTGTATCTTAGTCCAATATCTCTTAGCTTCTACACATGTCCACCACATATGGTAATATGATTCCAGAGTCTGATGACACTTCCAACATTTCTCCGATTTAGATAAAATGTATTTTCTTGTTGTTCATATGTCCAACCTGCATCACAAGTGCCTTTATATTTTCTAATCAATTTCTTTGGTGACATATATCAATAGGACATTATTTTATTAAAAAATCTTTAAAATTATAGCATAGTGTATATTTTGATCTTTCTGCTACATATTTCTCCATTGATCCATTTTTATATTATAACCAAATTTTAGCCCACATTATTTCACTTGTTCTTTCCCCCCCAAATTTTAATAAAAGTTTATATATGTTAGCAATTTATGTTTATCATTTGTACACAATTCTGTTTCAAGTTCAATCCTACAATGTTCAAAACCATAAATTATTTTGTCTATCCCTCTACTACCAGTTCTTCTCTTGATTTTATTTTACATTTCTTTTGACAAAATTATAATCTCTCACGATAAACTAGCCATTTGTGTTTGCCCACTGTTTCTTGTCTATAAAATGTATTTTTGCACTGCATTCTTATCACAGAAATTCTCCCCACCAATGATAGTTGCCATTTCTCCTATCTTAAAAGATCTTTTAAAAACTTTATTACATTTAAAACTTTTTCAATAAAAAACTTTATTACATGCCTTAACATAATTATTCTGAAATAGCATACTATTCATATTTGTCATAGTGATATCCAGATATTTTGCTTTCTTCTCAATCTGCTTTATTAATTCTGTTTGAGCTTCGATTTTCACATTTTTCAAGTTAAGCATTTAACTTGATCCATAAGCAAGTCAAAATTGTAGAAAAATCTATACCTGTAGCATCTAGTTCAATATCATCCTTTTCAGATTCCTGTTGGATTTTTTGTGTAATTTCCCCTAACACCTGCATTTGAATGTCCTCCAATTCTTCTTTGAATTTTTCTAGAATTTCCCTCTTCTTCTAGCAGAATTCAATCAAAATCTCTGTGATTTAAAAGTAGAAATCACACCTTTCAATTTTTTCCATTGAAATGAGATATTTTTCTGCTTCAAACTCCCAGTCAATACAAATTTCTTTACAAATAATAATATCTGTATTATCAATCTTCAGTCCTGTATTTCTGGGATTTTTTTTCAATTTCCAATCTATTTTGGGGCCCTGAAGGCTGTTCAACCTGATATAACCCAGGGGTCATCCTATTCAGTTTCTGAATGCTGGCCAAAGATTGGCTGGGTACTGCCACTTGCTGAGAGAATAGGCATACTCAATTCTAGCAACCATTCTTTATATGATTTAGCCTCCAGTCCCCTAATCATCTATCCCCTCATCTAAATCATTGATGAAGATATTAAAGAATACCAGGCCTAAAATAGAGCCTTGGGGTACCCCACTGCATACTTCCTTCAGTGTAGATGCAGTGCCATTGAGGACTACATATTGAGTGTGGTTGGTCAGCCAGTTACAAATCCATCTGGTGGTGATGATAACCCATATTTTTCTATCTTATTAAGTGGTAGGTTGTGATTTACTTTATCAAATGCCTTACTGAATTCCAAGTAAATTATATCCACAGCATTTCTTTGGTCCATCCATTTTGTCACTTTGTCAAAGAATGCAATAAGATTTCTCTGGCATGATCTATTCTTGACAAATCCATGTTGGCTTTTGGTTATGACTTTGTTTGCTTCTAGGTGTTCGCTGATTTGTTGCTTGGTTATCTTTTCTAGAATCTTCCCAAATATTGATGTCAGGCTGATAGGTCTGTAGTTTCCTGGATCCATTTCCCCCCTTCTTTGAAGATAAGGACTACATCAGCCCTTTTCCACTCCTCTGGTAGTTCCCCGGTGCTCCAGGATCTTTGAAAGGTATGGTTCAGTGGTTCTGAGATCACGTCTGCCAGTTTCTTCAGAACCTTGAGGTGAGGAGGCTTTCTTTTATAGCTTCCCAGATCTTGCTACAGAAGTTTGAATGATCCGGGTCTCTGTTTTTCCCCCCCTTGTATTCTGTTATGAAATGATGCCATTCTGAGCATTAAGTCTCCTTCAAGTGAGGGGTCTGTTAGGAAATTGTTATTGCCCAACTCGTTGGTTAGGAAATATATAAACCAACATTGTGTGTTTGTAGCTAAAAGTATTACGTAGCTTTAAAAACTGTGTTGCATCATCCTGCATCCTGATTGGCTGAGCTTAAGGCGAGCTGGATTATGGTTTGTGTGGACACACCATTTTACCTGCTGATATGCTGTAACTCTATATTTGATCTCTCTACATGACCATTGCTTGATCATGGTTATTTATTGCTTTTCTAATATTTATTGACTGTTTTTATATTGAACTATGTTCCTGAATGAAACTAAAGAAGATCTGTTTTTATTGTATTTTTCTACAACTGGTAAGAAGACTTTATATTGGAAAATATCCCTGGACTGATCTTTATCTCACTTGGAATGTTTTTTGGACTATGATTTTGCTTTTTCCCTAAAAGTAAAATATTATCAAAACCCAGTTTGTTTGTATGTGAACTGTTATTATCCACAATCATTCTCAGTCACTTTCGTGCGTAAACTAAAAGGGTACTCTGCTCAATAACCCACAACATCAGTTATTAGCCAAGAATATCCTTAACAGGGTCTTTGGTGCTCTTTGAGCTTGGTTGTTTTCTTGCAGATGTTTCCTTACCCAACCAAGGTAACATTATCTAACACCAATGATGTTACCTAGTTTGGGTAATGAATAAAGTCTATAGACCAGGATTTTCTGGTCCAACTAGTAACCAGGTTCAACATTGCTTAGTTGCTTGAGCCTAGTCAAGGTTGGGTAGATACTGCTAGACCCATGTTGATCCAGATGTTCTTGTTGTGTTCTTGCTGTGTTTATTTATTTTATTTATTAGTTGCCAAACTCCAGTGTATTCACTACCACTCAAGAGTGCAAGTATATGAAAGTAAGATGAATGAAAAGGCAATAAATTACCTTCCCTGGAGTGGTAGGAACAGGAACAGAAAAAGGAGCTGAGAAATATTTCATCTGACAGTGGATCTTCCAGATGCTCCATTGATAGGGTTCCAATCTAGACACACTTCCGGAAAACACTGTCACAAAAAAGGAAGAAACTCTTTGGGAACTACAATTCGCTCCCTTCTTTTGACCCTGTAGTAGAGCAGCAACAAGCACATCTCTTTAGCCAGGCTTTTAAATGTTAACTACTTTATTGTTTGCATTGTAAGAGCTTTGTTTTGAACTTTCTGTGCTTCTTATTATATTATACCGTGAGCAGCCTTGAGCACTGAAAGTGTAATTCATGTTGAGTAAGTGGTGCAATGATGAACAATAATTTTTGAAGTGCAAGAAGGTCTGTTGAGAAGGAGTGGCTCTAGTTAAATGGGTTTATTGTGTTTCTGTGCAGTATAGCCTGAAGATTCCAATATAATTATGATTGGATAAAAGAAAAAGTAGAAAGTTCACAGCAAGAACAGTACAGAAATAGTAGGTACCATTTAATTCCCAGATACAGTTCTTACAAACTTTTGATTGGATAACACAAGCAGCAGCTATATCAAACCTCTGACATCTTTTTCTTTTTATATGATGATCTGATGAGCTTTACAGGTAGTCTGCAACTTACGACCACAGCTGAGACCCACATTTCTGTTGTTAGGTGAGACATTTGTTAAATCAATTATGCCCCATTCTATGACCTTTCTTGCCACAGTTGCTAAAGTGAAAGTTGTTAAGTTAGTAACCTGGTTGTTAAGTAATCTGGCTTCCCCACTGACTTTGCTTGTCAGAAGGCCGCAAAAGGGATCGCATGACCTTGGGACACAGCAGCGGTCATAAATATGAACCAGTTGCCAAGCATCTGAATTTTGATCACATGATTATGGGGATGCTGCAAAGGTGGTAACTTTGAAAACTGGTCATAAGTCACATTTTTCAATGCCATTGTAATTTTGAATAGTCACTAAATGAATTGTTGTAAGTTGAGGACTACCTGTAGTTGAATCAGATCTGATGAATTCATGCATCCAATGGTACAATTTTAAAAAACTATAGACTGTTAGTAATCAGGGAAAGTGTTTAGTTGTCTCCTTTCCATTGAACTGGGAAGGAAAAAACCCTTTCTGAACACTTTTTCCTATGCCCTAGTTGCCATTCTCATTGCCTGTGGAAAAGGAACAATATTGTAAGGTTGTATATGTGTGCATGCTCATGGTACTGCAATGTCATTGTCCCACTAGGGAAGGCAGCTGTGTCATGCAAGGGTTGTCTTATAAATCATAATCTCCAAGACCTCCATCACAACTGTGAAACTTGAAAAAGCAATAAGTGAGGCATGGTGAAATGTTGGTGTCATCAACCTAAGTGAATCTCTTACTATGATTACAGAAGATTGGTGCATTTGCTTTTCCTTTCAGGTAGAAAAGTATTTTCCAGAACTGCACAAGGAACTGCTTGACATTGTTGCTACAGCATGCGCTCCCAGAGCTAAGTTATTTCTTCTAGCTAAGGATAGTTAGGATACCATTGGGGTATTGTAGGTAGAAGGAAAGAGTGACAAGAGTTACCTTGAAGTAAGATGGATGATCTATAGTTTTTATTAACAAACAAACAATAAAAAAATAAACACTGTAAAGAAAATTTAAAAAAAAAGAATGGCAGGGTGGACTTAGTTACAGAGGTGATGAGTAGATTGTTGGAAAGCATGGAAGAATAAGCTGGGGATAGAATTCGAGAAAATCTATGAGTAAATCTTCAATCAATTAATCAACAGGATTTGGGAGAGATTGTTTTATTTATTTGTTTGTTTATTATTTACTTATTTACTTACTTATTTATTACACTCAGAAAATAAATTTATTGAAAAGACAGTTAAAAGATAAAGTCAGAACTGTAATAGAATATTTGCAACAACATCATGAAAAACAATGTGTGTGCGGTTTTTTTTAGATGATGAGAAAGCTTTTTGCAATTTGAACTGCTGCTTCTTGTCTAAAGTTTTGGAAGATATGAACTTTGGTCATTGGTGAGATTTTTTTTTATCGAATCAAATTGATATATACATCCCAAAAGATTCAAATTATAGTCAATGGTGATTTGACTTTAACATGTGATATTCAGAAGTGGACAAGACAAGATTGGCCCTTCTATCTCCATTGTTGTTTATTTTGGTTCTTAAAGCTTTGAACAAAGATATTAGGCAAGATGAAAAGACAATGGGTCTAAAAATTAAAGAAGAAACCTTTAAACTGAGAGCTTTTGCTGACAATTTAGTTGTGATCTTTCAAGACCCTCTGAAAGGGATTTTTTTTTAATTAAAAAATGAAAGTTTTTGGTGCACTTGCAGACTTTCAGAATAATAAATAAAGAAACCAAGATATTGGTAAAAATGTGACGTTTTGATGTAGAGATCAGGTTTTAAAATTGAGAAAATGTTAAATATTTTGGTGTTAGTTTTATATGAAGTGCATGTTGTCTCAAAATAACTAGGTCAAGTTATGGAATAAAGTTAAAAAAGACATGCAGAGATGGAAAAAAATTACAACTGTCATTGTTGGGAAGAACTTATGTGATTAAAATGAATATTAGAATATTATTCCTATTTCAGACCATATTGACTGTTAATGTACCATTTAAGCAACTGTAAAAAGATATTTCTAAATTTGTTTGGCAAGGCAAGAAACTCATACAGTTTAAATACAAACTCTTTCAGGATGTTAAAGAGAAAGGAAGGTCAGGATTACCAAATTTAAAATTGTATTTTGCAGTTTCTTGGTTAGTTAGGATGAAAGAGTGGGTGACTTTAAGAAATAGGAGGTTATTGGATTGGGAAGGACATAATTTAAGATTTGGATAGCACTATATCTGTGATACTACTAACTTAAAGTGAATGTATATTTCAAAAATCATTTTATTAGATCCACCATATTGAGAATTTGTAGTAGTTATAAGACAAAAATGACTCCTAAATCTCTTTATAATTGTCACCCTAAGAAGCCTTTTTTTTCCCCAAGAAGAGAAATAATAGTTAAACAAAATGGTTAACATATCCTGATATGCTGAATTTCTTCTAAGGAGAGTTTAGCTTAAAAACAAGAGAAAATTTGGAGCCAGGAGATTTTACATGCCATTGATTTCCTTAAGCTCAGCTAATGGAAAGATTTAAGTAGGATAAGAATTATCAATCTGAAAAGGGTAAGACTGAATTTGATGTAGAGCTTTGTACAAACGACCATATTGCTAAGATGCATGATTTTTTTTATTGAAAATGGAAAGAGAGGATGAACAAATTAAAGATTACATGTTAAAATAGGCAAAAAAAAAATTGGATATAATATACAATTGGACTAATGGAAGGATGCGTGGAAGAAAGCACTGAAATTTACATTGAATTATAATCTTAAAAGAGAATTTTTATAAATGCTGTGTGGTTGGTACATGACACCAGCTACATTGTCAAAAATATAAGGGAATTTCAAATATTTATTGGAAATGTAATATGTTAAGGGTACGCTATTCATCTTTGGTGGTCATGTAATGAAGCTAGAAAATACTGGGATAAGTATATATTTTAATGCAGAAGAATTTAAACTGAATGTACAATTGAAAGAAGAGACAATTTTCTTTTGGCCTTAATGGACAAACGAATGGAAACAGCCTATGAAACTCGGTTTGTATAGATGATAACTGCAGTGAGACTTTTATATGCTCAAAGGTGGAAGGATACTTACAAAGGAAGAATGAATGATAAAGTTGGTGGAATTGGCAGAGAAAATCCTGCTCCAGAAAAATGCTGGAGTGATGGTTCATGGCACTTCCTCTGAAGCTGTAAAGAGAGAACTTCCTGCTGATAGAAATTTGTCTCACAGGGATTGTCTCTTTCTGCCAGATGCCCTCAAATAGTAGGTTACTGGGCTTCCTCTCATCTTTCCACGACAGAAGAAGCTTTCTAGAGAAGCAGCTTTCCTGCTCTCCTTACCGTAGCCAGCTTGTCATGGTTGCTTGCCCTCATTCCATCAAGGCAACAAGGCAGGGATTAGCAGACTCCAGTGTTGGGTCCTTCCTTCATAAGGTGGATGGGAAGGATGCTTGTCAGCTCTTTGAGGTAGGCCAGGCCAGGAAATAGAGACCATAAGAATTGCTGGGATTCTGTTATTCTAGAACAGGGGCCAGCAACCTGTGGAGCTGCATGTGGCTCTTACACCCCTCTGCTGTGGCTCCCTGTCACTCAAAATATGCGTCACAACTGCCAA
Source organism: Ptyas mucosa (assembly GCA_012654045.1). NCBI lineage: Eukaryota > Metazoa > Chordata > Lepidosauria > Squamata > Colubridae > Ptyas > Ptyas mucosa. The sequence goes on along the minus strand of WNWU01000040.1, from coordinate 2,233,809 downwards.
TGTGTGAAACCTGCCAGCACACAATTTATTGAGCTTTTCAACCCCCAGTAGGTCAACCATAGATAAATCCAAGAAAAGAAAAATTTCAGAAGAAAACAGAATGTTTAATTCAACTACATATGCTAGTTTTGTAGCCGCTCAAGAAATAATCAGGCACAGGAAGGGTTTTGTGCCCCTCGGTGTTTTATTTTCTGTGGGAAATGGATCCAAATGGCTCTTTGAGTGTTTAAGGTTGCAGACCTCTGTTCTAGTACATATATATATATATATATACAGAGACTCTTGAACGCCTGACAGATTTTCTCTCTTTCTTCTCACACCAAAGAGCAGAGTGATCTTTAGTTTCTTTCTCACTCCATCCTGCCATTCTGGACCAAGCTGATGTTTTTGTAGTATCTGTTTGTGCATTTCTTCATAGTTCTCCCTACCTCAAAATCCTGATAGTTATTGGGTGTCACCTAGTGCCAAAAAATTATTCTTATATTGAAAGTTGGAGCAAAGCCAGTGGTTGCTTGAAAGGGGTTGTAGACTCTTGCATTATTTACATCCTGTCCATATGGAAATGACTGAGCAGTGTAATTTCATGTATTATCTAATAGTTTTACCACCAGTCTATTAATGATGACATAATATTATGCAATATAGTGCATATTAAGGAATGCACGATAACCTGGCTTCTTGAATTATTTCTGTCCACGTTATCAGCAGTAGCCACAGGAGGTGTCTCTATTTGCTTCTGTCTGACCAAGTAGAATAGAATAGAATTCTGTATTGGCCAAGTGTGATTGGACACACAAGGAATTTGTCTTTGGTGCCTATGCTCTCAGTGTACATAAAAGAAAAGATACATTTGTCAAGAATCATAAGGTACAACACTTAACGATAGTCATAGGGTACAAATAAGCAATCATGTGTTGTCTCTGTTGTGCATTTTGCATTTTTGTGTTTCTACCTTCCCTTCGTGTTGTATATGCATGTGTGCTCCCTGAGAAGCACAGGAAAGCTTACATATACTCTTTTATGGGTCACAGGACTAGAAGGGAGGGTAGCTCAGAATAGAGCAGGAATCAGGATTCTGAGGTCCTTCTCAATTGCCTCATCCACAAGGGGCATTTTTCTGGATTTCTTTTTAATTGCAGATCCTGGCTGGATTTGGTCTTCTTTCAAATGTAACCTTTCTTTGGCTGGCTCCTCCCACTGCCTCAAATTTGTTCTGGTTTAATCAGGTTTGGAGAGTTTGGAGAGTTGCCCTGCTATATATATTTCTCCAAAAAGCCCCTTAGGCTACAAAAAATAAGAGGCTTATTATGTAGTTCTTCAGTTATGGAAAGGAGGCTTTATATGTATGGAAAACAAAATCTTTTCATGGGATAATATAGCATAACATATTACAACTCTTTATTATGATGCAAGATCAGCTTTCATGCATTTTTACATAGATGAGGACATTTAAAGGGCATCACAAGTATCAAAAATGTATGATATCTTCTTTGCTAAAAATACCCTGATACGTTCTTCAAGCACAAGGCAAAATTTGGGCTTTGTATATCAGGATGATTATTTGTTTTAATGATAAAAAAAAAGTTTTATCTTAATGATTCCCCTCCCTTCTATTCTAGTGCACAATATGCAGGACTTTAAAAAAAAAAAAAGAGGCGACCAAACATTCAGACATTTAGTTTTTCCCTATGATTATTAAAATATCATTGTGCATCTGCTGTAAAAATGTCAATTTTCGATACACTTGACCCACTTGTGTATGTCAATCAGCTTTTAGTTTCAAACGCATCTCTTCTGACAAATTTTTAACTGTGGATTGATTTTAATGGTAGTGATTTTGATTTTAACTGTACTGATGATACTATTTTATTTTGCATTATTTGCTGTAATGTGCCTCGAGTGCTTACATAAGGAGAAAGAAAGGATATGAATAAATTAAAATTAAAATTAAATTAAAAAGTACTTGTTTCCTTTTGCCTCTGAGTACCTGATTAGTACTAATGAATCAAAATTGCTGGGAAAGGGATAACATTTAAACACAAGAATATTTCCTAAAAGTTACAATTGTTTGAGAGTAGAACAGCCTGCTGTAGATGTAAAATATATATTGTGGGAATATATCTTAGGCTATCATAAGATGTTCGATAACTGGAGTGAGATTTCTCCAGTCACAAAATTTAATTTTATAGGAAGTCATCCTGATGAGCCTGGTTCCCCAGCAGTTGGAGATTGTTTCAACAAGTCTTAGGAGCTTCGGACAACCAACCTTCCCCCCCCCCGCCCCATCAAAAAAAAACCTTATGGTCCCATGTATAATTAAATATGATGTTGGGTAGGAGTATCCCAGTATCCTCTTAGAAAATAAAAAAGTGGGAAGCTGAACTAGGTGACTTTCAAGAGTCCTTTTATTCCTAAAATTCTACCATTCATAAGGCTGAGCAGTCAGAGTTGTCCAGAGCAGGAGTTTTGCTGGCTGAGGAATTCTAGGAGTTGAAGTCCACAAGTCTTAAAGTTGCCAAGGTTGGAGACCCCTGGTCCAGAGGGTACTATATGGTGGAAATGGTCAAGCTGATGAACTCTGGATGCAATATCTAAAAAATAATAATAATAATGTAGAAATTCAGTCTCAGATCACCATTTTGATTTTTGTGGGGACTTTGCCCTGCAAACATGCCTTGAGCAATGCTTTAGCTTCCATCCCACAAAAGTACACTTCAGAGTATATGGGAGTGTTCCTGCAAGGCATCCTCTTAAAGTAATTGCATTTCTTCTTGTAAGAACATCTGCCACATAACCAGTGGTGGGTTCCTCCCGGTTCGGCCAAGTGACAATATGACGATATGATGAACCGGTTCTGCCCCACCCCACCCCCCACGTTATTCTTTTCTTTTATTTGGCCCCACCCCCAATCTATTGTTGCCTCCTGAGTCCCAGCTGATGGTTAGAGGGAAAAGAACTGTTTAAACTGTTGCCGTGGGGCTTCAAAGGGCCTCCCTACAGCTGGTCAGTGTTAAAAGAAAACAAATGAGTAGACCGGTGCCTGCAAAAATAAATGGGTAGACCAATGCCTGCAAAAATAAATGGGTAGACCAGTGCCTGCAAAAATACATGAGTAGATCAGTGCCTGCAAAAAATAAATGGGTAGATCAGTACAGCTCTGCAAGCAGTTAAAAGCCTGGTAGACCAGTACCTCTGCTAAATCCTAAATAATTGTCACATGACCATCAAGCCACGCCCACAAAATAAGCAACACCCACAGAACCGGTAGTAAAAAATTTTAGAACCCACCCCTGCACACAACCCATTAGGACAAGACATGGCATGGCTGCTTTAAAGGGTTATAGATAGAAGTTATGCTTATGTCTTCTATGTGAACGAGCCCGAAAAATATTTAAGAAGCTCGGGTTTGAGGGTGAGGAAAGGCTGCTATTGCTTAAAGCAGGGGTCCCTGACCCACCGGACTGTGGACCGGTACCATCTATGGTTTGTTGGAAACTGGGCCGTACAAGTGAGCGAGCATGCAAAACTTTATTTGTGCATGCACAGGATTAGGTTTCACATGTTGCAACCATCCCTCCCTCCTGCCGCTGGTGTTGCCACTGTTGCCGGTCTTCAGACCCAAAAAGATTGGGGACCGCTCAGGGATGAAATCCAGCAGGTTCTGACAGGTTCTGGAGAACCGGTAGCGGAAATATCGAGCAGTTCGGAGAACCGGTAGCGGAAATTTTGACTAGTTCAGAGAACCGGGAAATACCACCTCTGGCTAGCCCCAGAGTGGGGTGGGAATGGAGATTTTGCAGTATCCTTCCCCTGCCAGGCCCATTAAGCCACACCCACAGAACCGGTAGTAAAAAAAATTGGATTTCACCACTGGAACCGCTGCCTTGAAGGAATCCATTCATTAACATTAATGCAATTTCTCCCAAAACAGCAGCCCGTTATTTTTCAGGCTCACCCAGAAACAAGAAGAAAAACAGGCTGCTTCAAGAAAAAACCCTGAGTGTGATGTTCAAATGAGGTCCAAAACACTTATTCTTGACTCTTTTCAATATGCAGCCGCTCTGCACAGCCCTTCTGCTAAATAGCATGCCTAACCTTCAAGCCCTTTCAACAACACTTCATTCGTCACTTTATGCTATTTCAAAACCTGCCCAGCCCTAGAAAGATATGCAAGTTGATAGAAATGCACACATTTAAATATATATCTATAATTATAACAGGAATGTCATATAATTTGGTAACCCACCTAGGAGCTCAAAGATTTAGTTGTGGTGGCGGTGGTGGTGGCATTTATTTATTTTGTCATTTATTTTAAAAGGATTGAAGCAAACAACTCAATACCCCGAGGTCCCTCTCTACCAATTTACAAAGTGAACCAGATAAAAAGTATCTGATTCATTCATCTCCTCTATCCGCAATGAGGAACATTTGATCTAAGGTGGCACTGAAGATATGCAAATATATTTCCAAACATTGCTGCAAAAAAACATTATTAATAGCTAGGCCAGAGCTAATGGAATCTTCTTTTTAAAAAGGGAAATAGTAAATATTCAACATTTACATGATTAAAAGGTAAAGGTTCCCCTCGCACATATGTGCTAGTCGTTCCTAACTCTAGGGGGCAGTGCTCACCTCCGTTTCAAAACCAATGAGTCAGCACTGTCCAAAGACGTCTCTGTGGTCATGTGGCTGGCATGACTAAACGCCAAAGGCGCACGGAACACTGTTACCTTTCCACCAAATGTGGTCCCTATTTTTCTACTTGCATTTTTTACATGCTTTCGAATTGCTAGGTTGGCAGAAGCTGGGAAAAGTAACGGGAGCTCACCCCATTATGTGGCACTAGGGATTTGAACTGCTGAACTGTTGACCTTTCGATCGACAAGCTCAGCGTCTTAACCACTGAGCCACCACATCCCTTATTACTTTCCATATAAATGGCTTAATTAATTAATAATAAAGAAATATTGAAGTGATGTTTGTATGTGTCTCTTTCTGTTCCACACACAAATTTTCCTTTGGATCATATAAAACCATCTCATAAGCCAAACAAAGACTTCTTTAAAAAAAAACCTACTTTACTTTTTTTCTTTGTTGTAAAGCATACTATGAGAGAAAGTACCATACTAACTGAATCCAAATTTTACCAGTCATACTTACATTCCTAACTGGAAAAAAAAGTTTGAATTTGCCTTTATGTGTCCAGTGGCATGGTGTGGCTTGTAACCAAAGAGCTCTCAATTAAAAAAAAAAAGCAAATAAAAATTGCATAGCCAAAAACGAACAAACTAACTAACTAACTAACTAACTAACAGGTGGACTTACAAAAAGATTATGCGTTTTATAAAGATTTATGGCTTGGCCTTTTTGTCTTTCTGACTTTGCTGCTGCTATGAGCTTGTTGAGATTTTGCTTGTATGATTTGGTTTTGAAAGTCATTTTAAGCAACATTTATTTCCTTGTACTCTATTTCTTCAAACTTTTGTATACTATACTGCGCCTTCTGTGGGCTTAAGGTTTGTCGCTGGTTGGTGTTCACACACATGTTATATGTCTAATTAATACTCTCGCTGGACTTTATGCTCTATGTTGATTTTTAACTGTATTATTGTAATTTTGGTACTGACGAGTTAATACGAAATGCTTGCATCTACTGCTGTTCATCTTTTAACTGCTTTGTTCAAATTTTTAAAGGGGACTAACTGCTTTAAATTTGTATACTACCTACTTCACAAGACTTGAGGAAACTTCATTAGTTACGAACTCGTGTCCGACTCATCACAACCCCATGGACAATGTTCCTCTAGGACAGTGATGGCTAACCTTTTTGCTGTCGTGTGCCAAAAGCAGGGGGAGCGCAGGGGTCACGCGCCCGTGTGCCCACACCAATAATTCAATGCCCCCTGCGCATGCATACGTGACCCCCTCCGCACTCCCCCTGCTTTTGGCACGTGATGGCAAAAAGGTTACCAGTGGGTCCAGTAGGCCCTTTTTTCACCCTCCCCAGGCTCCAGAGGCTTTCTTGGAGCCTGGGGAGGGCGAAAATGGCCTTCCCCACCCACCCACCCCGAGGTCCTCTGGAGGCTGGAAACGGCCCATTTCCTGACTTCCAGTGGGCCCGGAAGGCCCGAAAACCAGCTGGCCAGCACGCACATGTGCATTGGAACTGAGCTAGGGCAACGCTCATGTGCCCACAGATATGGCTCCACGTGCCACCTCTGGCAGGCGTGCCATAGGTTCGCCATCACAGCTCTAGGACTTCCTGTCCTCTACCATCCTCTGGAGTCCATTTAAGCTCACGCCTACTGCTTCAGTGACTCCATCCAGCCACCTCATTCTCTGCTGTCCCCTTCTTCTTTTGCCTTCAATCTTCCCCAACATTAGGCTCTTCTCCAGTGAGTTCTTCCTTCTCATTAGGTGGCCAAAGTATTTGAGTTTCATCTTCAGGATGTGAGGAAACTTACAGTATATCAAAAATGCATTTTTACACATTTCTCAAGTGCCGATAATAAACTGCTGAAAGTGTCTCTAATGCAGTCCTATCAGCATTAGGACACATAGATCACAATGGAAGCATTCAGGAGCCTGAAGCCCCAGGACACAGGGACCATCATCAAGAAAGAGCATCGTTGGACCCCCATCCATATATCCCATGGAAGATGGGGACCCTCCTCACCCCTTCTCTAAAAAAACACATAAGACAGGTTAAAACTTACCTCTTGCAGATTGGCATAGGTGTAGGTGTAACCAATACTACCAATACTGTTTGGGACCAGAAACAAACTGTGATGACCTAGGGCACAGCACAGAGGCAACACAAGCAGCTGGCAGTTCAAACCGCCCCTTTATTGCTCCAAATTTCCTAAATGCTCCCACATTTCTGGCAAGTCCCAGAGCAAAGTGATCACACACACACACACACCAGAGGTGGGTTTCAGCAGGTTCTGACCAGTTCTGGAGAACCGGTAGCGGAAATTTTGAATAGTTCGGAGAACCGGTAGTAAAAATTCTGACTGGCCCCGCCCCTATCTATTCTCTGCTTCCCAAGTCCCAGCTGATTGGGAGGAAATGGGGATTTCGCAGTATCCTTCCCCCAGAGTGGGGTCGGGATGGAGATTTTACAGTATCCTTCCCCTGCCACGCCCACCAAGCCACACCCACAGAAGTGGTAGTAAAAAAATTTGAAACCCACCACTGACATACACACACACATGCACACACACCCTTCCAGCAGCCCCTGGCACAAATAGTCCAGCCCAACGCTGTGAGCACAACGTCTGCAAAGCAAGAAATCCAGCAGGGTAAATCAATGAGTCCAGGAAGCAAAAAAGCAAGGCAATTAATCCAGGAAGCTGGGAAGAAAGCAGGAAATCCAGGAAATTGCAAACATTGGCAATGGCACTCAACACTCCAGTAAATCAGCATTTTTTCCCTACAAATGCCCCTCCCCACAGCATCTACTTAAGTCTCAGTCCCCAGATGTGCCTTATGAAGAGGGGCAGGGTGCTCTCCTCCCGAGTCGTCGGGTCAGTCTGCGCTGTTCTTGCCTTCTCTCCACTCTCTGTGCTCGAGGATCAGGAGGGAGTGGTCCTTGCTCATCGCCTGAGCTCTGTCTCTCATGTTCACTGCTTAGCCTCTCTTGGTCATCCTGCGCCTCTTCCTGCCCACAAACCATCCCAATCCTGAAAGGCCCTGGCCTGACTCGGCATGTTCCTCCCCACATTCCTCTGAAACCAATGAAGCCACCCCCTCAATCTCCATTGCCTCCAGTTCCGGCTCATCTTTCTCTGCAGTTTCAGGCTGTGACGTGGGCATGACACAAACCAATAGACAAGGCACCAGTGTAACCTTGCTGTTATGCTGTTGAAATTGCTACTTCCAGACAGCAGAGGCTACCATGTTTTGGATCAAATGTAAATTCATATCCATTTTCATAGAGTCTAGTTGCAAGGCGAGTAAGGTGTGAATCTCAATAATCACAGTCTTCTTGTCTAGAGAGGCCTACAATGGTCACGCCAGCCAAAATAGTGCAAAGGCCCTCCTGGCAGCAACCTCTATCTGCTGCTCTAGCAGGAGCTATATGTCCAAGAGCGTCCTCAAATCACAAAATAATTCCATCTGGATAGTGTGATTTCATCCAGAATAAAAACTAGAGTTGAAATCAAACCAGATTGATTATTAATAAATAGCAGCTCTATTTCAGGAATTTCATTTGAGTTTGTTTGGATTCCCGAAGCCTCCCACCCATCAGTGGTCAGGAGTTGGACAGCATCCCTGGCTCAGCTTGGAACCAAAAATAACATATTGCTGATGGATGGATGCTTTCACTTTTGGGAGAGGGGAGATATGGTATAAATTATATGAATAAATAAGTATCTAAATAGAGCTCAGCATAAGCCATTAGATCTCTGATTTAACATCTCATTCAGAAATGAAATCCACTACTGGATTCTGAATATGTCAACTGATGAACATGGATGGTCATCATGGAACATGGATGTAATTAGAACCTCAATTTATAACTGATGTCATTGATGGAAAAAGAGATCTCAAAATTGCAGCCAACCCCCCCCCCCTTTGTTTTTTTTTGAATTGGAGATAAAGAACAGAAAAGGAACTGGAATTAACTCAGAATCTATAAATTGTTTCTTCAACCCTTATTACACATCTGATACAGACTTACAATTCAATTAATGCACCTGAAAAGACTCCGAAGCTGTTTTTGAAAATCTGCTGGAGGAGTAGGAATAATATAACTATAGTTGGTTAATTTAGTAATTCAACATTTGACTATTCCAACTTTTGACACTAAGGCAGCAGTCTCCAATCTTGGCAACTTTAAGAGTTGCGGACTTCAACTCCCAGAATTCCTCAGCCAGCTTTGCACTAAGGGGGTTTAACTTACGAAACTCCCTTGAACAGCATCATTAATTGATTTTTAATGCATTTGCAGCTATTTAAAAAAAACCAACAACCTGAAATTCTGCACTTACTCTGATATTCCAAACAAAAGCATCCAAAGAGATTAAAAAAAAACTTCTGGGAGTTTCACTTGAGAAAGGCATGGATTGGAAGTGGAGCTTGTAGGTGCTCAGACTTTCCTTTGTTTCTCCAATGAACCCCTGTTTTGGAAGCCTCCTTGCCTACTGAAATCAAAATACTAAGTCAAATTAAGGATGGATTCTGGATTTCTGCTTACTGGGGAATGCCCAAATTGGACATAATGGAGAAGGAATAGCAATCCTGCCTTTACTGCATTTATGCTACTTCACAGAGGAGGGCCAACATTTGAGAAAACCAATTAGCAGCTCCGAACCTAGGATGCAAATATTTTCAACATAAATATGAAGACTTTGTTGGCTCTCCATGCAGTTTCCCTGTAATTCCATCACTTTGCTTTTCTTGGCAGGGCTGCAGAAGTGGTTTGTCATCACCTTCTGGGAGATTTTTTTTTTCAATTTCTCCAGCTAGCCCACAACCCTTGGATTCCCATGTGGTCTTCCAATCAAATACTAAATAGGGCCAACCCTGCTTAGCTTGTGAAATCAGCCAAGGTTGGCTAGGCACTGAAATGTAAATGACACAGAAAGCTCTTGTATTACAGTGGCTATTTGGAAAAGTTTAAATAAAGGTAATTTTCTTGCCCAACAAGCTATTTGGGAAAATGAGAATGAAGAGTTTTCAATTGATAAAGGTTCTTTAAATCAGACATAGTTTTTTGTGGGAGGCCAATTAAACAGAACCGGTTTCCTTTAATCAGAATTTCTTTCCACTTAAGGAAACAAAAGTAGTTTTGTGACATTATTAAAAGAACACGCACTGATCTGATTGCCAAGGCTGGGCCTTAATGGACACAATGAAACCAGAACTCAATTGCAATTTAGATACCTGAAGTCAATAATTATACCAGGAAAAACAGGAGTTTAATAGATAGAAGCAATTGCTGGCCAACCAAAGTTAAGCTCCTCATAATTGTGCTCTGTTAATTCAAAAACATGGCTTTTGGGGTGGGGCATGCCACTATGATGAGTCAGTAATACCATATACCACTGTGTCTTACAACTTCCTCAAAGGAGGGCTGGGGTAGGATGGATGAAAAACTCATTGAAACAGGAGTGGATCTCTTGCCTGAGATCTCTGATCCAACCAGGAACCCCAAGATTAAACCAGCTCCTTTCATTTTTTTCAGAACTTGCAATGCACCTGATCTCTCATCCCCAACGTAAAAGAAACATCACTTCGGTGATGGACAGCAAAAAAGTGCAAGAACTCACAAGAAGTTTCTACTTACGTTGGTTTTAAGAAGAATATGTTCCTTTAGTATTACTGAACCTCATATTTGACTGAAAAGTCTTGCCTGTCCCTGCACAAAACCTTTGGGCAATTAAATGTAAATAATATCTTATACACCCCTAGCAGAGTAAAGCAATCCAATGCAGCTTGCTCATTCAACTTTTGAACCTTAGTCTGACTTTTGATTATTCTCAATGTCTCCTGTTCTGGGTTTATGGGGCTGCTTCTGCTGTTTAAATCCTAGGGTAGATTTCTGTGTTTCCAGCTTTGTTTGGCAGACTCTTCTCTTTGCTTGTGCTCTATTGAAGAAGACATTGGGGTTTTTTCCTGCCTAGAAAGGTGTTTTCCTTACAATAAGTCTCTACTTTCTCAGTCAGAAACAGCTCCTGCTTTTAACTCAGGAACTCAAGACTTTGCATAGAATGGTCTGAGCAAATCATTGTGTCTGTGCTCATTTCCAGCAAACCCTTGTTGTTACTGGTGTAAAATCAACAAGCAGTCTGTTAATTTGCAAATGCAGTAGCAAAAGAGTCTTGGCGAATCAAAAATACAACACATTTACACCATCAATAGTTGTGTGAATGAGTGTTAAAAATAAAAAAAAGTTAGCACACTGTTGACCAACATCTATCAATTCCAGCCACCCCTCTCAAAGTTCATTTTTATTTTCCATCACTCTATTTTTGTTTCCCTTCCTCTTCATTCTATAATGAAAAATATTGCTTTTTCATTTCCCTTCCATGCAATTTTCTAAAAAAAGTGAACTTAGAAAGACATATGAGTATTTCTTTTTAAAACAATGAAACAACCCCCCTCTCCCAGTGATTAAATTAAAATTGAAAAGCATTTGTCCGATTGTATTCCCTGGTTTAATACAACATGCATTTTTAAAAACTTCCTTACTCATTTATTCCACACAATATTTTGTCTGGATATAGTTTCTTCTGAAGTTGCAATGTGTTTTTTCCTGATGTAAATATCGCCCCCTTTCAAAAATGTCTACATTCTAAATGTATCCTAATAGAGTGCATTGCAAAATATGTAATATATGTATTTTTCCAAAAAGCATGGAGCAGTGAAGCAGTGAAGTTTTTAACCACTATTAGTATTGATCATATTTCACATAACATGCATACATTTTCTACCTTTTGATGTTATTTTGTCATAAATATTTATGCAAGAGCAAAACAGATCCCATATGTGACCTACGGAAACCACAGCAGTGAGAACAAGCAGGAATGTGAGCGGATCTAAATCACTGTAACATTCCAGGAGTCCCCAACCTCTGGTCCTAGAGGGCCCATCTGAAATTAAGTACACAAATGTTCTTCACATTCTCCAAAGAAGGATTGCCATTGGAAGGGTGGGTGGGCCTGTCCATTCATAAAGAGACCTCCTTGTGAGACATAACTAGTTACAAAACTGCCAAATGGATTGCTTACTTCACGTTGCCTCTCCTTCCTTTGTCTTCTGTCCCCCAGGCTACTTCTCAGTCCCCCTGCTTATTTTTGTCCTCTTTTATGCAGGAAGGCACACGTCTATAATGGGAGCCTTGGGGGACAAGAGGGAATTTTGGAAATGAAATGAAGCTGGTGCTTTGTCTGCCAGTTTCCCTGTTTAAATTAAAAGACGGCGAGTTTTTTGAAAATACAAACTTGCATTATTATATTCACATCCTGCCTTTATTTTGTACATACAGTCCAAGGTGGCATACATTATTTTTCTGCACCCCATTTTAACCCTTGGAGGTGGGTTAGCTGATTGAGAGTGACTAACCCAAAGTCATGTATCCAGCTTTTATGACTAATTGGAGGCTAGAACTCACAATCTCAGTTTCTAAACCCACACCTTAACTACCACACCAAACTGGGTCTCAGGTGAGACTAGGAACTTGGCGGGTTTCAAGTGAGATGCTCATGTTAGAACTTCCAACCAACCAATGAAAAGCTTCTTTCAAAAAGCAGATGAGGCAGCTTTCTGCAACTTCACTTGACTGAATAGATTATACATCTTTTCACCCTTTACTGTTCCTTCTCTTTGTTGTGGCCCACCAGCTGCCAGCAGAGCTGGTGGCAGACTCGGATGATGAGGAGGTTGGGGAGGAACTTGGGCCAGTCTTGGAGTCTGGGGAAGGCTCTGATGGATGCTCTGTGTCGGAAGCAGAGATAGAGCCAGGCCTGTCCGACATTTCCCAGCTGCCTTCGGAGTCAGAGGTAAGTGGGGAAGAAGAACAGCTGGAGCCTGTTCCAGATGCACGTATGTGCAGAGATGCCAGAAGAGGAGAACAACTGTGGAACAGGAGCCAACTCAGGAAGAAAGGCACACGTGGATGCTGAATGGTCCCTCCCTGGCTGGGGAATAAAGAGAAGCAAAAGAGGAGTGGTGGTTGCAGAAGACAACAGTTCGTATTTCTTTTGGAAAATTTGCTTATCATGATTCGTCCTCAGAGATTGATTGCCAGGAATTAATTTAGAGCTTTGCGACTGGAAGCTCTCGGCCTGGCAATTATCCAAGGACTGATAAGGTCTGTTACTGCAATTAACCCTTGGAAGGATTATTGCCTGGACTGTTCTGTGTGTGAATGCCATGAATTCACAGTAGCTAAATAAAGAGGGTTTTTTTTTGGGACAAGGAGTCTTTTTCTTGGTTCTGCTAAGGCTGAGACAGAACACTTTTGCCTGTCTATTCAGAAAGAACAAACCACCAGCTGGATGACCTGCTTATTATTTTGGACTTGATTCTGATCTCCCCAGGTTGAATAGATTTTTTTTAAAGCAATTCTCTTGTCCTGAGCCTTTAAATCTCTCTTTTTTTCTTGCTATTCCTTTTCAGAGAACCTCCCCCTTTCTGCTAATCACTCTGGGTCCCCCCCCAAACAGTCCTTTGTTTAGCCAGAGAATGACACTTTAGACTAAAAGCAACAAAAGAGGGGAAAAGAGGCTTTGCTGAATCAAAACTAGAAACAAGTCTTTGGTTCTCTCAACCTTTGCTATGCTTTTTTCTCACCAGTTACGATGTACCTCTACTTAACCAATACATCTTATATTTACATTTTTCCCCCCATAGCTTTCCTTCAAGATCCCAGTGTCATAGATGAAATACTGTAAGTTCAACCTCAGTAGAGGGCAGCACCTGGCTGATTGTGACAGATCTTATAAACCATACAGGATTATCCCTGGTTGATATTTGGATGGAGGACCAACTAGAACTTAGAGGCTGTAGGCTAGAGTGGGAAGCTGGGGGAGGAAAAAAAATCTGGAGGGTTTTGGAATTGGAACAGCAAGCCAATCCCCTAACTTTGCCAATAAAATTATAGTCCCCAGGAATCCAGCTCCACTGAAAATATCTCTCTTTGTTATATTGGAGGCAACTAGCCATCCCCATAGATATATATGAAGAGGAAGCCCAGTAATATATAAGTATTACTTCACTGTTCTGGATTGTAGGTAACCCTCCTTTTGTGGTCATCCTGTGTAGCATTAATAGAAAAAAACAACAACCCACCAGCATAGAATCTGGTTGAGATTCTTGTTGAGGAGAATCCAATCCAGTTTTAATAATGTCAAGCTTACTCTTTAGCTTGCTATCAACTGCTAACTAAAACATGGAAATTGAAAACACTAAAAAAGAAGGGGGTAAATGCACTCTAATTCTTAGTGACACTAATCTTGGCCAATAGCATCATCACCTGTCAAACTAAACTAGCTCGAAATGTCTGGGATGTAGCTTTCCCTTCCATACCAAGAATAATCACCTATCACTTTAGGTTGTCAAAAATTTGCGATGACCTTTATGGGGGCAATGAACTGCCACATGTAACCTATTATATCCTAGATTGCTAGTCCTCCCCCACCTTCACAATTGCAGGAAGTATACTAGTAAAATTAGAAGCACCAGAACTAGCTGCACAAATCTGCAAACCCACGGAACAGCACAAAGAGATGCAAAAGTCGATACTGTAACTGTGGCCTATTGCCTACTGGTAATTGGGATGTTTGCAACATGGACTGGGCAACTTTAAACAAAATAACAGGTACCCAAGTTCTTTGCTGATCTCTTTGAATGATATACATGTATATAACTCTTCTGACAATTGTGACAAAATAGGCAAGGGGAAGAAATAATCAACACTGGACACTACTCTGACCAATGAGATCCTGCAGATGGCTGCCCGCCATTTTGCATGTATTGTATAAAATTGCAGGGACTTGTCCAGGCAGTCTCTTGAGAATCAGACATAATTGAACAAGGAAAAAGTTGATGTGCAATGTACTCCCTTGAGCACAACAAGGAACAAATTACTGGCTTTGAGGTATATATAGTCTCAGCTGATTTTTCTTACCTAAAATTGTTTGCAGCTGAACTGACTAGCCCCAGAATGCTTGGGTGTGCAGTAAATTGTGTGAATTATCAACTAGTATGCCTCTAAGGAAGAGAAGGATTGAAGGCTGGAGCCAGGCATCCTATGCACTAGACTGAAAAGAACACATTCAAACTCAGATTTACCCAGAATTTTATTGTACGCCCGTTATCATTAGGTAAAGTTATTTTGCATGCTTCAGTTTCCCTCTGACAACTTCAGATTCACAACGGTGCTTTTATGGTGGTGGTGCTGCTGAATTATCTTTTCCCTGCTGCCTTGATCCTGCTGTTATCTTTACTGAATAAGGCTCCCGCTGCAGAAAGGAGAAATATGGTGTAGAGAGGGGAATCCTGGAGCTGCTTCTTCAGCCGTTTCTCTTCCCTCCACCGAGCTAAGCAGGTGCTTTTTTTTTTCTCCAACGCTGCCTATTGCATCACCGGGAGCCCCAGTTACCAGGCGTCGCTGGTTCCGTTTCTTTGACCGCCGCCGGGACAACCCCTAAATAGCATTAGGGGCTAAGCGCGTCCAGCCAGGAGGAAATCGTTTTCCCTCAGGGCATAACGGGTCGCGACCTCATTGCTTCCGAAAGGATCGCCTCCTCCAGAGGAGGACTTGGCGGCTTCTCCTTAGCCCGAAAGAGCCGGGGGGGAGAGGGGGAATCCCGTACCCATTCCTCAAATCGGGAACGAATCCCGATCCAAAGCACGAGGCGAGAGAGGACGATTGCTCCCAATTGCTGGGCAGGATATCTTTCCTTAGGGCCGCTTTGGACAGGCGGGTGGGGTTTCTCTCTCTCTTCTTGTCAGATCTTGGATTAGTCTGTGAGGGACGGAGAACCGCGGGGGTGGGGGGGGGGGGGAGGCGCGCAACTCTTCTTCGAATCGCGCTCGCTTGGACAGGACTCCGGCCCTTCCTTCCTTCCTTCCTTCCTTCCTTCCTTCCTTCCTTCCTTCCTTCCTTC
>WNWU01000040.1:2132408-2218182 GCA_012654045.1 Ptyas mucosa | reverse complement strand
TTCCTTCCTTCCTTCCTTCCTTCCTTCCTTCCTTCCTTCCTTCCTTCGGCTTCTTTCGCCTCCCTCAAGCCGGCGTTTGGCCGCCTTCAAGGCTTCCCCGGATCCTCCTTGCCTCCTCTCAGAAAAAGAAAAAAAAATCCGCCTTGGAAGCGCGGCTGTCCTGGTTTGCTTCGTGTTTGAAGAGTGCTGTGTGACCCTCTTCTCCCGCCTCACGCCCCCGGTCCGTACGTGGGACGGGAAAAGCCGTCCCGAGGCGCGACATCAAAGCGCATCGAAGTCTCTCCACGAGTGAACTTGGCAAGCGTCGGCGAGCGCTTCACGCGGCGGGACCCGTCCCCCCTTTCATTTTAAAGGCTGATCCGCTCACGCGGGGGTGGGGGGATAGGGTGGGGTCGGTTTTCTCTCCCCCCCCATTCTTGCCCCATTGGCTCTTCACGGCCCCATCTGGGCTGGAGGCAGAGGGGACTCTAGGAACTGTGGCGGATTCCAGCGGTGGTTCTCCTCGCCCTTGTCCTCCCGCGGCCGAAGGGGCGGAGCCGCGAGGCTCAAAGGCGGCCGCCGATTGGCGGGCGGGGCCCAGCTCCGAGGTGGAGCTCCGGCTTGAAGTTGGAGTGAGGGATCCAGCTGTGAGGTGCGCTGAGCTTTCCGCTCGGGTCTCCCGGCCGACCGAGGTGGCGGCGGCAGCGGCGGCGAGAAGGCGGCAGCAAGCATAGCGTTGGTTCTGCAGCTTCGGTTCCGCTGGCTTCGTCTTTTCTCTTTACCCCACCCGGCCTCCGGTAATTCCCTTGGCCGGGAGGAGCCCAACCCCCGGGGGAGCCGCCGAGAACCTCGTTTTCTCCGCTTCCTCTCCCCAGACCCTGGCAGGACGCTGAAGAATGAGGCTGAAGCCAGGAGGCAACGGAGCCTCGTCGAAACCCTGTCGGACTTGAAAAGGGCAGCGCTTACACCCCTACCCTCCTCTCCCCGCCGCCCCCAACCCAAAAGCGAGGACCTTCTCCTTGCTGGCGCTGCAGCTGATAGAGACCGTCAAATTTCTGATTGCTTTGCTCATCGGGGGCACCCAGACGACCGCACTACTGCCGCCTCCTCCTCCTCGGATTCGCCCTTCCCGGCTGGTTCGGGATCTGGGAGAAAAAAAAAAAGACGGCAAAGTGACGAGAAGCACCCGGATCCCAATGGGGCGAGAGGACCCGAGGCAGCTGCCCGGCTGGGAGCGGACGACGCCCGCCCGGTTTTGAAGCCCGTTTCTTTTTCCCCGGTACCCCTGCTCCGCCCATGGCCAGCGGGGTTTGACGCCTGACAGCGCTCCCGCTTCCCTCAGCATCTTTCCTTCTGCCACTTGCTCGGAGCGGGGTCTGCTGGCCGGAGGATGGACGAGGATGTTCCGAGAGGAGCCGAGGAGCAGGATCCCGAGGAGGACCCCCAGTCCAAAACCTTCGTCCGCCTTAACGATCTCTCCGGAGATGGAGGTCGCTCGGGTTCCGGGGACAAAGAGAAAGAGAAAGATCCAGGCAGTGGGGACTCGGACGGGGAAGCGCTCCCTTATCCCGCCCTGGCCCCGACCGTCTTCTTCTACCTGAGCCAGCACAGTCGCCCGAGGAGCTGGTGCCTGAAGATGGTGTGCAACCCATATCCTTTTCCCAAGCAAAGCAGCCGGCCTGACAAGGGTGCGGGCTGGTGCTGCCAAGGGGCACCTTCTCCCGAGATAGATGGTACCGCTAAGGTAAGTCAGCGAAGTTCTTCCTGGTCCCGCCCGCCCTCGAAACTGGGCCTCCGCGGAAGGGGTGGTTCGCACCAGCAACCCCCCAAAGGTTCTCCTGATGGATGCATCTCTCTGTGTGTTATTAGGGGATTCACGCGAGAAAGATACCGGGACAGCCCAGGTAGGCTTTATGTTGGTCTCCGGGACTCCAACCCGGGGAGGTTGGGCAGCCTAGGGCCCGCAAGGCGCCCTTCTTGCAATCGCCAAACTTTGAGAAAACCCTCTTTTCTCGCAGACTTGTGTGTGTGTGTGTGTGTGTGTGTGTGTGTGGCGTGTGCGTGTCTGTGTGCGCGCGCTCTTGTTTGCTTGCACACGCCTGTGTGTGTTGCATCAGTGGCAAGATCTCCGCCGCTGTGTCTCTCCCGGACGCCTGTCTCCAATTCGTTCCTTGGAAGTTCTTCCAAAAAAATCTGTGGAAGGGGTTTCTCAATGTTTCCTGCTCTACTAGGCAGGGATTTCTCTCTAGGGTTGAAGTCATAACATAAAATTCCAGAAAAAATAGTAGAAAATGGAAACAATATGTAACTCTTTTCTCTCAGTGTGTGGAAAGAAGAAATGCGGGAAGAAAACAAGAGCAGGTCTCTGGTGCGCTCTCCCTCCGAGGCGGATTTGCTGGATTCCCTCTGGCATCGCCTCCTCTTCCCCCCTCTCCCCCCCCTTTTTTTCTTTCCTTTCTCAGCCTCTGGTCGAGGTGGAGAAGAGAGAAAAGGTGGACAATCCTGCAATGATTCAGTCACATAAAATTCACTGCACCGGATTCATCTCTTCAACAAGATGGGTTTAATGATGGTGGGAGTCGTGCCAGTTCTAAAAAGTTCCTCCCCTTCCTTTAAAAATGATTTTGTTTGGCTGTGTGGATTCTGGTTCAGATAATGTTACAGTTCTCCAAAGCAGCCCCTGTTAAGCCCTGCTCAGGAAAGCCTTTGGCATAGAAAAGAGCAATGCATCAATTTATTTATACCTGCACATTATTACATCCCTCCACCAACCCCCATCCACTCTCTGCCCGGGTCTGAAATGTATTAAAGTTAGTGTTCTCCAGACATTTCCCCCCCCTTTTTAAACTTAAGCTGTAGCTAGAGGTAGGCAAACCATACATAAAATCTTTCCATCTTTCTTTCTCCCAACAATGCAGCCTGAGTGGAGCTAAAAAGTAGGAGAGAAAAGGAGGGGGACCTGGAATACATAAAGGAGTTTACAGAAAGGTCTCTTCCACTGCAGCGTCAAGGGGGAATGCTCTTCTGTTTCAAAATATAATTACAGCATTTGCATGACAAAAAAGAAAGTCTTTCTGGCAAATATGTACACAAAGCTGTTCCTAGCAGTGGCTCTTTTCACAGGCATGCTATATATTATAAGATATGATTACAATTTAAGAACACAGAGACATGGAAGCTCTGAAAGGCGGAAAGCTGTTTGAAATGTAGTGTTACATCTGTTATTACAAGAGAGGAGGAGGAGGAGGAAACCAATTAGATGGGAAGAAAGACATTTTCCTATTATAGCTTGATTTTCTTCCTACATAAATCCAACTGAGATTAACAGGACAGCTATACTAGAGTTCCCATTTATTTGGCAGGAGCTTGGCTTGAGCGTGTCCATAGTTTGTGTAGTTCAAATACATAATAATAAATTAGTAGCAGAAATGAAGCCTAAATATTAATTCACAAAAAAATAAGAGGCTGGTGGTACTATACTGTAGCTTTCTCAGTCTGTTGTGGCCTAAGAACCAGCAGGGTCTGTCTGTTTTCCTAGGGTTTCCTCTCTCCTTTTTCTTTGCTTTTCTTTTTATTTATAAGCAGTCTAGTCATATGAATACCATAGAGAAAATAATCCTACAGGACAACTCCGCCATTTTGCCCAGCAAGAGAAATTCAGATACACCAAAATCTAGCTACAATTTAAAATTTAAAATCTTTTTGAAATATTTTAATGAGTATGATTTCTTTGGAAGACTCTTGAAGGCTTTAGTTGTAAGACAGTTGATGGTAGTCTGGTTTCTCACTTAGAAACTCTAAGAGAGGCAATTGAATTCAAGTTTATTGCACATTAATAGCTAATCCATATTGTGCCACACACCAGATGTATCAAAGAGAGTTAAGTAAGTTTGGACATGGGATAAATTTATGATGTACATAGACAAGGCGGACAATGGTAAATCCACTCCCCAATTATGAATTTAGCACTGGAAGACTAGAAAATAGACAGTAGCACTCTTTTGATCTTCAGGTGATTTAACTAATTAATCACAGATGTAAATAAGAACCATTCTATTAAATAGGATCTCTGATGTGAACCTTTATTTGAGCCAAATGTGCTGGTGTTTTCTCAAATGTATGGAACATCATATTTAAACAAGAGAGATTCACTCTGATCATGTGCAGAAACCCGATTCTTCAGGATTGATCAATCACAACAAGGGAAATACAATTAAGATGAAATTAATCTTCAGATCAGTGGTTATAATCGGAAGTTGAGTTTCGTATCTTTTCTTTAGGAACTTCATTACTTTGATCAGGTTGGGAAGAATCTTTGTTCCAGATGTGTTTTATTTGTTGTACTGTATGCAAATACTTTAATGGACAGTAGAAGCATATAAAATATTCCATACTGTGCATACTCCCAGATTGGTAGCAGAAAATGAAATTATGGATCACAAAACTTTGTTAGTCCGTCTCCCATTGGATGAATTGTTCAAATCCAATCAATCTGGAGGTGGAACTACAGGAAGATATTCTTTTTTAAAAAAATTAAAACAGTTCCAGTATGGCTGTTCCAAACACCAAGTTTACATGTTTTATCTGGGTTCTGCATTTTGTGTTTTAACTGGGTCAGTTTTCTGTGGAGGAAAAAAGTGAGACGTGTTTTATGAAACATGTCTGTCTGTAACAATTTTACTCTGATCCAAAATAAATCCTAACTTGAAGAAAAATCCCCAAATTCTCTTGCAATTTGGGTTTCTTAATAACGGGCAGCTGCTCCAGTCTTCACCCTTGTACAGAATTTCTGAATTTACAGAATTTCTGAAGTAGCAGCTCTAGGGCACACATCTATAAAGCAGTATTGAGGTGAAACTATCCAAAGTATATATTTTTTCCACCGATGCTCTTTACGTTTTCAATGAACAGTATATGGTATCTAGGACAGTTCAACTGAACGTGACATTTTAGACAGAAAACCCAGGAGCAGCTTTCTCTCATCCTAGTTCTAAAACTATAATAATAGCAAGCAAAGAAGTTAACAACTTGCTGACTTTTAACACTGCCCCAAATCAATTGTCTGAGGTCACAACCTCACTCCGCCAAGTTGTAAGACCACCCCTTTAATAAAGAGCGAACAAGCCTGGCTGATTTCATTTGAATGTGATGTGTGATGATGGTGAGTCAAGGATTGAGGGCTCATGTGCTTGAGATATTGGGGGGGGCAGATTTGGGGGGAGGGTTATGTTTTTTGGTTTGTAACCCCAAACCCCAATGCTAAAACAATTCCCAAATATACTTTTGCAGCTTTGGAAAGTTCTAACATTGTTTTTAACAACATATATTTTGGGCTAACCCCATCAACAGTCTCACTGTTTCAGAAATTGATCCAAGCAACTCTTCTCAGAAATTCATAGGCAAAGAAATATATTTTTCAGCATTCATCTCTTGTTGATAATAATCAGCTTTACATCTTGGGGTGGCGGCAGTTTTATTACTGGGTACTATAATTAGTCTATACTCTCAGAGAGGTCTTTTGTCATTTAAAAAAAAAACGCCACATTTGAATCCCTACATTTTCATATGCTTTCATTGAACAAAAAAATCTTTATGTAGCCCATTAATATTCCTGGATTTATTTATTTATTCACTTTGTTAATATTTTTTTCTTTCTTCATTTTTTTCGGCCTGTAAGTTGAACAGTTGTTATGATCCTAAAAACAAAATTATTATTATTTAATTCTTTATGATTCATGTATATGCTACATCCTTTATGTTACCATTTTTCAACAAAAATTCAGCAACACAGTTTGTTTCCAAGGTGTTGCTAAATGGATGTTAAATAGATGATTGAAATGTTTGGTCTTGAAAATTCTAATGTATAGCCGGATTGAGCTGTAGAGTTATACATGCTTTGCTGTATCATCAATTTTACTTTGTAAAATGTCTCTGTAAAATGGGAATAATAACTGCCATCATGGTTTCCTATGTAATTCAGTACGTCAAAGCATGAAAAATATCTCATATGTGGCAAACAAAATTCTTGGATGCATCACTAGAGGGATCACCAGCAAGAAAAAGGAAGTCCTAATCCCACTATATAGGGCTTAATCAGACCTATATGGAATATTGTATCCAATTCTGGAGACATCACTTTAAAAAAAGATACTGATAAGATTGAACGAGTCCAGAGATGGGCAACAAAAATAATGCAAGGTCTGAAGGATAAAACATATCAAGAGAGATTGGAAGAACGAAATATGTACAGGACAGAAGGGAAAGGGAGGACATGACTGAAATTTTTAAATATATTAAGGATGTGACTAAGGTTCTAGAAGGCAGTATTTTCATATTAAGCCAAAATCAAAAGCACGGGGACATAATCTCAAACTGACAGGAAGGAAGTTCAAAAGTAATGTTAGAAAGTATTATCTATGGAGATTCTCAGTCATCCAGGTCATGGTTGCCCCAAAGTTGCTTTTTCAAGGGGCAAATGAGCTTTCTTGTTCAACTGGACTTTCATCTTCAAAGAAAAACCCAAGAAAGTTTAACAAAAAAAGTCCAGTTGCTTCTTGAAAAACACTTTTGGCTTAGAAAGAATTATTTCACAGAAAGAGCAGGGAAAACTTAGAACCAACTTCCAGTACAGGTAGTGAGGTGGGTCAATCATCAGTAACTGAGTTTAAACATGTTTGGGATAAAAACATGTCCATCATCTGACAAAAATTTAAAAAAATAAAAATAAATAAAATTTAAAAATAATACATAAATAAATTTAAAAACAAACAAACTTAAAAGGGCAGACTCAATGGACAACTAACTCTTTCTTCTGCCATCAGTTTTCTATGTTGTAAGCCGGCATGTGAAATTTTGACATAAAGGGAAATAGAAAGCAAAGCTGATACTAAGGGAATGATGTGACCGATAAAGCCAGTCACATTAGGTAGTGTGATTATTACATCTAGAAGGATGTCTGATTTTAGTTGTCTTCCCACTTATAATCCATAAGCGTGTTTACTCAAAAGTAAGCTATGCTGGACTTACAAACAGGACTGACATCCAGGTTCACTTATTTAGGATTAGGCTGTAAACCCGGGTGACATTTGTAAATTGACTTGGTTTGCTAAGTCACACAATGCTCTTTCTTCTTGAAGCCTATCACCAGATTGCTCAGGTCAGGATAATGCTTTTTTAAGTAACGTGACCCTAAAAACAAATCAACAAGGCAAAACCAATAGCCTTTCTGTCTTCGGGGAATGCACATTATTTAAAAAGGCTCCCACTGGGCACCTGCAGGCATTGGTTCAAAGCAAGGCAGTTACTAATCACAGGCTGGCAAGCCAGAGACAAAGTAAAGAGTAGGGGAATAACAGGGCCACGCTGAGCAGAAGATGTGGGGAAGCAGAAGTTGTTTGCAGCAATAGCAAAGAGAATTAAAAAGTATAATGCATGCTCTGCCTTGTGAAGAGCAAGGGGACTGTTCTTTTTCTTCTTGGAGTATTGATCAGAGCTTGCAGAAAAGATTTAAATAAATGCCATTAAATCAGTTGGCATCCCCCTTCCTTTTGGAAGTATATGACTCCTTTTCATTTTAATTAGTGTTTGCTGCTGGGAGCTTGGATGTTTGCTTGTTTATGGCTTTCCCTGCCGCCTCATTAGTTTACTTGTTTTAAAAAGTATCTTGCTGCATACTAATATTGAAAGTTCGTGTGAATGAATGAATCAAGTCCTAATTTGGATGCAGTCAGGTTAGCTTCAGTTTTCCAGTCTATTTGGCAATTCTAAGAAGGGGAGGTGGGCTAGATTTCAGGTGATTTGTGACCAAAATGCCCTCCGATCCACAATTGTTGAGAAGAGAAGAAGACATCAGCATTATAGAGTCAACTTACAGGGTGATATATAAATTTAATAAATAAAATCTAAAACAGTAGATAGTGGAAGCCTTGTCTTATGCTGTTTTGTCCTTTGGGAATAGTTATTTAAAGCAGGGTGTCCAACCTTGGCAAGTTTAAGACTTTTGGACTTCAACTCCCAGAATTCCCCAGCCAGCCATACTGAAGCAAAAGATATTTTATAATCCTACCCAACTGTACTGTATGATCAGAGCAGTCATGAAATTCAAATTTTTTTACTACCGGTTCTGTGGGCGTGGCTTGTTGGGCGTGGCAGGGAAAGGATACTGCAAAATCCCCATTCCCTTCCCACTCCTGGAGGAAGGATATTGCAAAATCTCCATTCCTACTACACACTGGGGCCAGCCAGAGGTGGTATTTGCCGGTTCTCCGAACTACTCAAAATTTCCGCTACTGGTTCTCCAGAACCTGTCGGAACCTGCTGGATTTCACCCTTGTATCAGAGGTATATAAAGCAGGGTGCGATTCCTTCAAATATCATGAAAGGTATTGGGCAAAATGTTTGCAATCATGAATCATGAATCTGACCACAAATAATCTAAAGAACGTAGGTGTTCTCTTGAAAATCCTCAGTCTTGCCAACTGTGGACCATTTCAGAGGATGGGCTCATTGACACAAATAGAAGATAACTATTATGCAAAGTTCAGATGTTGAGCCCTTGTGGGATGCCATCTGCTTCCTTCCTATTTACCTTCATCGGTTCCCCCTTGCCCTTTATTAATTCAATTGATTTGCCAGCTTTTATTTGTCAGTCAAGGACAGATTGCGGAAACGCAGTCCCCCAGTTTGGCAGTCCTTCCTTACCCGTGTGGGCTTTTGTCATATGGTAATATAAATGATAAAGTTTGCCATTTTCTTGGGGCTCTGGGTGTTCTGCCAGCCCTGGTCCTGTGTCCCTGGCTTCCTTTTTGTGTCCCTGAGCAAGTCTTGGAAATAAACGACATTTGGCTGGAGCAAGTTGTGATCATCTACAAAAGGACTAAAGATGGAGAAATTTTCCCATACAGCTTCTTCGAAGTTAGGAGCTATTTATTTTTCTCCTTAAAATTCGACGGAAGATGAAGGCCTTCCCTCTCTCTCACTCATGTATATACAGTTGCAGTTTTGGGTTCCAACCAGAAGTCTGGGGCTATATCTGAGCCACATCTGGGGGAATTCTATGTGATGCAGCAAATATTTGAATTGGTACTTAATTGTACCAATCCCAAATTCTGTCATCCAAATGGAGCTTTCAGAATGCAAATTAGCATAATAATTTCCCTGACGTTCCTGAAAATGTTGCATGGTATGGTGATAAATCAAAGAATATTTCCTTTGGATTGTGAATTGGATTTCCTAATGTGCCAGATTCTCTGGCTGGCAGATTAAAGGCAGCCCGAATTCCTGTTATCTGCAGTTTCCCCTTCAACTTAATTCGGGCTATGTAAGTTGAATGGAGAGGCCAGATCCCATTAAACACTTGCATGTAGCCTAATCATATATATAGCTCAAAAATTGTCCTGAACTTAGGACAATTTATTGACATCAGGTTTTCTGATGTTGCATTGTGTTACAGTTTAATCGAGTGTTTGCTTATACATTTACCTTTACTCCTCAGAATTCCTCCCTTCTTTGCCCTTTGATGTTAATAGTGGGATATAGCAGTGGTGCATTTCTACCGGTTCGCCCCAGTTCAGTGGTGGGAGGCTCCACCCACCCGCCCAGATGTCATCACTGATGCTCTGCACATGCGCAGAAGGTTCTGTGCATGTGCAGAAGCGCCATGCGCCAGCGAAGCAAATGCACGCACACGCTCACAGTCCCGAACCAGTAGCGAAGGTAAGTGAAAACCACTACTGGCATATAGTATTATCTTAACTATGGTGAAATGTACTTTTCCATGAAACTCATCTTCAGGAGGTCTGGAAGAAGCATCTTATAGAGAATATTGCATAACTCGAGCAAGGAATTAGCAGCCCTCCAGATGTTCTTGTGAATAGCTTCAATCATCCCTCACTATAGACTTTATTGATTGGGGCTGACAGAAGCAGTCTGACAACATCTGGATGCCTGAAGATTCTATATCTATGAGCTACCTTATTCTTGTGTTGGCTCTTCTTTATTTTTAAAAGATCTAGAAGGTGAAATATTCTTCCTATCACAGCTGAGAGGACATCGCTCCATTATATTTTGGCTTGCTCTGGAATCAAAATACAGATCTTCCATTGTCAAGCACCAAGATCATCTCCTACACTCCATGAGGAAAATTTCTTTATCTGTATATACTATATGCCAGTGATGGCTAACCTTTTTGCCATCAAGTGCCAAAAGCAAGGGGAGCGTGGGGAGGTCACGCGCATGTGTGCCCACACCCATAATTCTATGTGCCCCTCCCCTGCGCATGCGTGTATGACCCCCCTGTGCTCCCCCCACTTTTGGTACGCAATGGCATGGTTGGCCAGGTAGGCCCATTTTTTGCCCTCCCCAGGCTCCAAAGACTTCCCCCCTCCCCCCCGGAGGCCCTCCAAAGGCTGGAAACGGCCCATTTCCCAACTTCCAGTGGGCCCGGAAGGCCTGAAAATCAGCTGGCCGGCATGCGCATGTGCGCTGGAACTGAGCTAGGGCAACACTCGCATGCCCACAGATATGGCTCCGCGTGCCACCTGTGGCACCCGTGCCATAGGTTCACCATCACGGCTATATGCTATTCTCATTCTCTCTCCCTCCCTCCCTCCTTCCCTCCTTCCCTCCCTCCCTCCTTCCCTCCCTCCCTCCTTCCCTCCCTCCCTCTCTCTCTCTCTCTCCATCCATCCACAGTTTGGTCTAGTTTTTAAGGCTATAGGCTAGAAACCAGGAGACACTGAGTTCTAGTCCCGCCTTAGCCATGACAGTAGGCAGGATGATTTTGGATCAGTCACTCTCTCTCAGCTCAATTCACCTTACAGGGTTGTTGTTATGGGGAAAATAGGAAAAAGAAGGAATATTGGGGGTGTTTGCTACCTTGAGTTACTTGTAAAAAATAATACAGATAAATAACTAAATAATAAAATTAATGAAAGAAAACAAATAAGTTCTTGGTCACTGGACTGATAAGGTTGACAAGGCAAAGAGAGGGTCTTTCTAACGGGGAGCCAGAGACAAAAAAAACTTTATTCCTGTTCCTTGAAAAAAGACCTTGGAGAAAACTTTCTTTGGTATTTGGCTGTGTCTTCATGTGGAAAGCAGTGACATCCTATTGGCTTCAGTCTCTGGAAACTACAAAAAAGAGGGAAAGGAAGAAGATGTAGCAGATCTACCAATGAACAGTCAAATGCTTCTCCCCTCAACTTTGTAGCTGCTATTTCAATAGGAAAGGTGTTGCGGCATCTGGGAAAAGGTGATCCTGGTGTCCTCCAGCCGAATACCTCAGACAGATAAGCTGAAAAGCATCGGTATGAAGCAGCTGGTGGGGGATTATCTGTCAAACTCAGAACTCTGGAGAAATCAACTGTGCATTGTCTTCAAGGATGCTTCTCCAGCAAACTTATTGAATTCTGCCTTGTCACCTCATCACTCAAGATAGGAATCCAGTTCTTTAACAGATGGGTACAGAGATTGTGAGGTTCAGCTAAGCCTTGGGGGTTCTGCAAAAAAGCAACAACAAAACAACAACTAGGGGCAACTTTCTGCCATTATTGATCTTCAAGAAAAAAGAAAAACAAGTAAGAATGATTCAAACTATCAATCAGCTACTAGAAATAGGTATCAGAGGGTCTACCTGTGAGAGACCCTACCCTCTTTTCATCCTTTTTTACCATCTCAAAACTGAAGAAAATTCTGAACCACAAAGTGGTCAGCCAGCTCATCAGAGAATGTTCGAGATTTAAGAGCCCTGCAATCAAAGGCAGGTGCAATCCCAGAGGACATTTCTGATGACAGTAGATCTGCTGGAAGTCTGTCTCTGGGTTTGAATCAGGTGGGTCTAGTGTCCCTCCGCCAGATGTTTGTCAAGGTGAGGTTAGTGCTGACTTCATGTTGAAAATTAAATACTTGCATATTTCAGCGTAAATGGTCAGTTACTAATTTAGAGCAACATCCAAGTGTACGACTTCATTGAGTATACAGTTCATTTTATCTTCTATATAGGACAATGGATTTGACGGGAACACAGTCAATGACTTCCCTCCATTCAAATGGATGCTACATCTAAGAGTCCTATAGAGAAGGAGCTTTTCCTGTCACCAGATCATAGAATAGAACTACAATGGGCAGCTATAGGAATTCTCATCTCACTATGTCCACTTATCACGAAACTGGCTCACCTCCAAGGGATTATAGTTTACACAGATTCAATTGCATAGTTGTGTCAGTATGTCCTTACCCTCTCCAAAGGCTTCTGCTGTTGCCACCAGAAAGGATACCATTCCCATAACAGAAGGCTCAATATCTATGTTGGTATTTGATAACAGCCCATCTCTTTTAGGGAGTCCTGCTCAAGTAAATAATGCCAGATTTTCTGGTTAGGGAGATACTCACTTAGGTAATCCATCAGTCCAGGGACTATGGGTAAAGCATTAAATGTCACTCCTCATCATTTGGTGGAAATTGGAGCAATCTGCATGGCTCTAGTTAGCTTGGAACTCACAATTAGAGTGTTATGTCTTGGTGTACCTGGATAACAAGAGCACAACAAAATTACCAGGCAGGTTCCAGATCCCAGGAATTAAAGAAAGTGGTCCACCTAATGTCACAAACACAGAGAAATTTTTCATTCGGTATTGTCAGCTTGCAAAAAAAAAAAAAAGTGATCCACAACTGTCACAGTGGATTAGCCAAATCAAGAGCTGACCTCTTTAGAAATGCACGTAGTGGAGAAATAAAACGCTGCTTCTCTCAGTTTCATGGCAACACTGCTGAAGAGGTAAATTAACTCCCATCACCATTGCCTCTGAACCTATTCTAAGTTTCCTCTCTAGTTTCAGCATTCACCAGAATGGTGTGCAAGAGCAGTGATGTGTTGCTACCGGTTCACCCTGGTTCGGGCAAACTGGTAGCAACGGCAGCGGGAGGTTCTGCCCACCCACCCGGACGTCATCAAATACGCTCTGCGCATGCGCAGAAGTGGCGTGCCCATGAGCGAACCAGTAGCAAAGGTAAGTGAAACCCACCCCTGTGCAAGAGGCTATGGTAAGTCCAACTAACAAATTCATTCAATGATCCCATTGTTGGGAAAATTGAATATTCAAAGGCAGGTTTTTTTTTTAAAAAAAAAATCCTGCTATGTTTCATCTTGATCTAGCCTTTCCCAGAGAGGACAGTGTGTAACATATATATATGCAGTCTTGTTCTCACAGTTCTTACCTTCACTGAAAAAAAGGTGCTATAGTTTGCCAATCATTTTATTGCATGTTAAGGTGCCCTGCATTGTTCTGCTTCTGATCTTTGTAAAACACAGGGAGGGTTGCTCTTCAATAAATAAAAAGGAACGAATACATAGATATTAATCTTGAAGAATATTTCCCTAGAATATGACATAGGGTGTGCTTCTAAAAACTATTCAACCAATCCTTAGCGGAAAGGAAGACAGCCTGTTGTCCTGCAAATGTGAGATACAAATCCCAATGGCTGGGGACAACTGGCTGGGGCTGGTGAGACTTTCTGCCAAACATCTGGAATTTGTCTTGTTTGCCCTGCCCTTACATTGCCAGCTGAAAATATTCTAAAGCAGTGAGCCTAGCAAAGACTCTGCCTGGAACTTCTTGCTGGCCAGTTGATGGGGACTCTAACTAGGGTTTTCTTTGTGGCTAATACATCAGATATTGGTTGTCTGTCTTAGAATGGTGTTATTGGCCTGTGTGTTGGTGGCAAAACATCATTTTTTTTCTGATAATAAATTAGGGATGCCATACCAGCAGATACTTCTAACATGGGTTTTTTTTTTCATTACTTTCCTTTATATCAGTGCCCCCCCCCCACACCTTTTGGGCATCAGGGATCAGTTTCATGGAGAGAGGTTTTTCTGTGGACTAGAGGGGACATGGTTTTGTGGGCTGCCTGCATCCCATGGATGGGGCTTCATTTGTTTGCGGGGCCTGATTTCTGGCATGCTGCAGACCAGTGCTGGTCCATGGACCGGAGATTGGGTACCCCTTGCTCTATATCCGTGATGGCGAACCTATGGCACGGGTGCCACAGGTGGCACGCGGAGCCATATCGGTGGGCACGCGAGCTTAGCTCCAGCATGCATGCATGCACCAGCCAGCTGATTTTCGGGCCTTCTGGGCCCACCAGAAGTCAGGAAACACACTGTTTCTGGCCTCCAGAAGGCCTCTGTGGGGGTGGGGAAAGCCATTTTTGCCCTCCCCAGGCTCCTAGAAAGGCTCTGGGGAGAGTGAAAAACGAGCCTACCAGGCCCATCACGTGCCAAAGGCGGGGGGAGCACAGGGGGGTGGGGCATATAGAATTATGAGGGTGGGCACACGTGCATGTGACCCCACTGTGCTCCCCCCATTTTGGCACGCGATGGCAAAAAGGTTAGCCATCACTGCTCTATATGATTGGTTTGTAACTGTTTTATCATAGTTTGTACCATATTAGTCTTTGGTGGCGGGGGGTGGGGGAAGGAAAGGTGGCACATATATAATAAAGTATTAGTACTAGATTGTGAGCCATCAGACTTGCTAGATTCACATATCACATAAAGCTTTAGATTTCTTCTGACTGTATGGTTAATCCAGCTGGACATCGGCCTAGCTGGTTCTCCTTACCGGTGAATTTGGCAGCACACAGTCATACTGAAGTCTCTCCTCACTGTTGCCAGACAATGACTTGTATTCTATATTCTCTCTCAGTGAGACAGTCTTAGCAAGGTTTTATATCATTACTAGTAAGACTATCTTGTTTGGGCTGCAGAAGATGACCACTAGATGATAGCCAAGAGATAAGCAAACAAGACTTAATAACCTTTGCTGCCCTCTAGTTACTAATATGCATTTCTTCAGTCCAGAATCACAGACCCTTCTTTATCAGGCAGGAAGCAATAGGCTTGGACACTGTGGTTAACTAGTGTTAACCGATGAGGAAGCTTACATTTTCAACCTCTGCTTCTCTTGGAAGATTAAATACGTAACATAGGCAATTTGTGGTGTTCTCACAACATAACTGAGTGGGTGAAGTTAGCTTAATTGGTGATTGCATGATGCTGTTCTGAGTTGAAATCCAATCACATGGGTGGTGGTAGATGATTGAGGCACTTGACTCTTTTTGGGGTTTCCACAATGCTTTAAGCCTGTTATAGAAACAAGGCCAATAATGTGTTGCTTGACTTTAGATCAGGGTGGGTTTCACTTACCTTTGCTACCGGTTCGCTCATTTCGCTCGCACACGTATCACTTCTGCACAAGCGCAGAGCGTATTTGATGACATCCGGGAGGGTGGGTGGAGCCTCCTGCCGCCACCACCACTACCGGTTCGCCCGAACTGGGGCGAACCGGTAGCAACCCACCACTGCTTTAGATGTAGCATTATGTGTGAACTAGATTGCTAAATTTTGTTCAACAAATTATGTATGTTAGATTAGCTTGATGTGTGAATTTATAAGATTGGTTCATGTGTACTGTTGAGCAGAGTTCAGTGAAATCAGGCATGGCAATCTCCTCTTAATTGTGTAGTTACAGAATGTTTTTCATGGGCCATAATTATAGTTCAATTATATTGAGCCAATGTAACAATTATAAAAGGACCATTGCACTGTAAAGAGGAGATGATGCAAAGCACTTGTTGTGAGATGCTACAAAGCTTATTTTGTGGAGAAAATCTCCAAGCGTGTACATATATTCCGGTTTCCCACAATTTGAATGCAGATGGTAGTACTGATGTCTGAATCACAATCTTACAAAGGAAACTATTCGAGTGCGCTTTTGGTTGTAATGGGTAATTGTAATCTTTAGTAATTTTTGTAATGGATTGTGTGCAATTTTCCATTTTTCTTATTACCTCATGAATGATACAGTTATGGTTGAAAAGCTAAGGTGGTTTTTTTTTAAAAAATAACATTACTCTGTATATCTGGAGGCTTTGTGGTTGCAGAGAGAAGGTTGAAAGCATGATGGCAGTGTATGCTAAATGCTCAGCAAAACCTGAGACATTAACTTCCTATAGGAAGGGATCTCTTTTCACCCGCCTCTTCAGGAAGTGAAGAGTATTTCCCACTGATTTATAGAGCTCAACCTAAAATCTGGAATCAGTTGATATTTCAACTACATTTCTGATTTGGATGGGTTGAAATAGTGTTGCTTTATTATCTTGTGATTTATGGGACCTTAGAATTCTGAACAAATTTCTAGGATCGGTTTTGTGGCATTGATGTTTCATGGTGTAAATTATAAGTAGACTTTCCATTAAAGCTGAACCATTTGTAAAGCTGAACCAGTTTCTTTGAGTAGTTATCCATTCAAATTTTCCAGCTGTTGTGGTGATTTGTACATTCTCTTTATAGCTTCCTGTGGCATAACAGTATCTAAGTACAAAACCTTTTCATCCAAAGGTTTTAATTATTCTTCAAAGGCCACTTAGATGTATACATGATGGTATTCATATTAATTTTTTTTGACAGCTGTTACACATGAGAAGGATGTTATGTCAGATGTATTAGAAGAAATGTTGTTCCTGGGAGTGAAAGATGAAATTGTGCCCATTGTAGTCTTAATAACAATATCTAATTTTTTGATCATCTATGCCTTGGTTTCTCTCTGCTAAGGCAGATTACCTCATCCAACCCTGTACTGTATAATTTGGAAAGTTTTGTGCTTGATGCTCTGGCCAACAAATGGCATTAGCACCTTGCAGGATTGAGGCCTTTGACTTGAACTGGGAAATAGATCAAGTCCTCCTGTCCAACTGAGCAGTAGCCAAATTTGGAATAGTGGAGCCCAGCCAGCTTGTTTTTAGTACATTGCCCTGCGTAAGAGGAGCTCTGGATGCCTTCCCTACAGCTGAAATCATAGCTGACCTTGCAAGGGTCAAGCAGCTGGGATATAAAAGACCGACTTCCCCAACTGTATTCCAGTCACTGACCAAAGCTTGGGTTTTCCCTTTATCACAGAGATAGCTTCTGTAACTTGATGCATCAGGGATTTGCTAAATACTAGAACTCAGATGCGCATGCCAGAATATACAGCAACAGAGGATAACAGCCAGTGGCTTGCTTATAATCCTAGCTCATTTCTGAATCAGCAATAGCATTGCTAGCACTGGAGCTGTAATTATTTGTTCTTCTGAAATCTGTAGGGAAATGCACCAGTCTGGCTTCCCATAGTGACAGCTGATAATTCGACTTTGAGAAAACTTTTCAGTGGATTTCACAGAGTCTAATCTCATCTCAAAGGTTTTGATGATTTCTCTTTCCTCCCCCCCCCCCTTCCCCAACTCCTTAACACCACACACATCGTATAAGCCTGGAACATTGCATCCGTCCAAATATTTTTTTATAAGCAAAGATTGCAAAATGGGACACCCAGAATGCTGTTTTCCAACAATTACACTTCAAAAGATACTCTGGAAGCCAAACCCAAGAAGAATCTTCTATAAAAGTGGTTTGTTTGGTCCCGTGCTTAACGAAACCTACACGAAATAATGAAGCATTTTGCATGGATTCATGTTGCTTGGATTAGTGTAGCTGTAATTCATCCAAAAGCCTGGGATTTGCTGAGTCATGTGTATCACAATCTTCTTATGTGTGTATACTGGGACGGTGTATATTTTGCTAATGATTTGGAGGAAGTGCTTCAGACACCTCATGCCAACATTGCACCTCTCTACCATTCCTAGAGTGCCCATCCCACCCCAGATTTGAACAGATGCCTGAAAAATTGGGTCTGGTGAAATGAATAGCAGAGACATACCATGCTCCTGTTCAAAGAACCTTCTGACCAGACCATCGCCATTGGCTTGGCAAGGCTGTGCATCCTCATTTCTAAAGATTTCAGCAGATAGTTTTAGTCCAATGAAATGAAAATATCTTTCAACTCAGAAAAATAGCATGGACATGTCACACAAAGGATAATGTTACATAGCAGTCCAAACGAGAATCAACCAAATGTTTTTAAAATAGGAAGCAGTATAAAATGTGATGATTCACCTGGGAGGGAAAAATCAAGCCATTCATAGGCATATATTTGGCTTGTTTGGAATTCACACAGGCAGGGCAATAAATTTCTCTCCCTCCAGAAACTCAGCCTTGCATTCAGTAACTAGATAACAGCAGAGGCTTCCCAGCCAAGGTTTGACTCCCTGCTGCTTTATTGTAGACAGGAAAGTAGTCATAGGCACAATCTGCCTGCTGCAGATTTAAGCAGTCCCAGAGTTTAAATCCTAAACATTTCCCTCCCATCCTTTCAAGTCAATGGATGATTGGCCTTTCTACTTTCCAGCCTTGAAATTGGGAGCCCCTTCTCCCATTTACACAGGGATTATTTATGGCCTGAGTACTGCTGGTTTCTACTCTTCAACTTCAGTCTTTACTGCTTGTTAACCAATATTGGCTCTTAATAAGACTAGATCACTGAGTGAGGCCTATTTTTGAATTTTTCAGACTTTTGCAAGTCTACATTTGAAAACTGATGTATATGGTACGTACTGATTGAAATTCAAGGTTTAAAAATTCCAATTTCTAAAAAAAAGAGGGTACACTAATTTTCATAAAAGTCTTATCTTTATTCCTGACTAATAATTTTGCAAAATGTTTTGTGTGCATGCAAAGTCCTACTTCAGTATTTTGCTATAACATGGACTTCTCTCAAGTTCTGCTTTCAGAATTTTGGTGCTTCCATCCTGTGCTTAGTAAGACCCCAAAATGGTCTATGAAGCTTTTATTAAATTGGTCTATGAAGCTTTTATTAAAACCCTTAAAAAAAAAGGTGAATCCAAATCCAAAAATGATTCTTCATAGGGATATACAGTAAGAGTATTTCAACATAAATTCCACAGAAACAAATTCAGTCTTTTTGTTCCTAAAAAAATCCATGGCAGCCTACATACAAGTATCATGTTGATTCTTCACTGTGATGTATGAGTGTAGCATAGACTCTGTTTTCTATGCTTGGTGGTTAATAGAATGCCCACAAGCAATACACCAGAAATAACTTAATGTATAATAAATATTTACGTAAACATGCACTGTCTAGTTCTAACGTATACAAATTCACATCATGTGAGCATGAGTTATAGCATCTTCCTTTTGGATAGAAGTTATTTTACATACTGTGTTTCCCCGAAAATAAGACCCTGTTTTATATTTTTTTGAACCCTGAAATAAGTGCTTGGCCTTATAGCCATGCGCTCAAAAGCCCGATTAGGCTTATTATCAGGGGATGATTTATTTTGGGAGAAACAGGGTATTAATTTTATTTTGCAAGCTTTGTTGGTTTTTATGTTCATGTTCTGTTCAATTATACACAAACTTGTTAGGAGGCAATGGGCAATGTGAATGGACCTACGTATTGTACTTTCAGAGTCACAAAGAAAGTGGCAATACAAAGTTGAAAGGCAACCATTCACCATTGATTATAAAATAGTTTGAAGAGTTTATCTTTCTTTCTCCAGTCGAACAAGCACTTTACTATCAAGAGTCCCTATCGAAGACTCTTTAGAAATTTCAATTGTTAGGCTAGCCTTTTTCTTTTCACCCTATTGCAGTGTAAACTGGGATGCTAAAAGTTAAATGGAATAATATTGTATGAAGAAATGGAATTGACTTTGGAGTTTTACAGTGCTTCGAGTTTGATTTCAGAAAGGTGCTTCAGAACCTACAGATAGTCCCCAATATATGATTGTAGTAGAGTCTGTGCACTACAGTTGTATAGCATGAGGGTCATAAAATGTGCCATGTGGTGAGCAACCAAATGCTGTGGTTGTTAAGCAAACCCCACAATCCTTCAGCAAACACTATGGTTTTTAAGAGAACCAATGGTTCGCTGTGGGCAGAGTTTTGCTGAAAACTGGAAGTAAATGCTGATTTTCAGTGAAACTACCATAAAACATGATCATGTGACTGTGGGATGCTGCAAAAGGCTATAAAAGCAGCCATGTTGTCGAGTGCCTCAAGTTCAGTCACTTGACTTTGGAGAGGGCCTGACCATTGGAATATTGTATCCAGTAAGTCCTCATTCTCCGGTCAGTCATAAATGACCAGTTGCTATTTGAGGACCACCTGCTTCCAACAGGCTTTAAAGCAGACACCTTTTTCAGGGGTGGGTTCTACCTACCTTTACTACCAGTTCGCAACGGGGCCGCACACACTTTTGCGCATGCGCAGAAGCGTCCTGATGACGTCGGGGTCAGTGGGTGGAGCCTTCGACCATTTTTACTACCAGTTCTCTAGAACCGGTCCGAACCAGGGGCAACCCACTACTGACCATTTTTTCCCTCAGCTTTGTGGAGTTACTTCAAAGAGCTGCAGAAGGTGGATGGGTGCTCCCATGTGCTCTGAAGAACCGTTTTGGAACTAAAGCGAAACTTTTCCACAATCCTAACATATAAACCAAATTCAAATAAAATATACAGATTTACATAACATTTACGCATTCTAATTTATATGGCCAATTTCAAAATACTATGCCTGTAGTTTAAATAGAAACATAATACTACCATACTGGAGGGAAACTGACTATGTGAATTGTGGGACTGATCAAACCATTACCAAGGAAATGTTGATCAAATTTGAAGCACTTAACAACACTTAAACTAAAAATCAGAACGTCTAGTTGCCCCTTGAAAAAGCACCTTTGGGCCAACCATCACTTGAATGACTGAGAATCTCCATAGACACTTAAACTTAAAACAAGACTCTCTTTTGTAAATAAGACACCTGGCCACCCAACAAGGAAAGCAGTTTTAAGATGCAAGTGCTAGAATACGACAAACCCTCTAGATATTAAATAACTGGATAAGAGAATTATTAGATGAAGGGAAGGCAAACTGATACATTGCAGATGCTTTTTACTGCATCTCCAATAATCCTTTACCATTGTCCATATACTGGGTGAAGCTGATGGGAATTGAACTCTAAAATCTTTGGAGGGTACCAGGTTGCTTCTCTTGCATTAGCTGAGGCTGAGCCCTTAAGAAAGAAGGTGGCTATACAAAAAGGCAGATGCAGAGTACCAGAGATTTAGATCTCTTTAAGAAAAGAAGTTTGGTTTCTTTTCTGAACTTCCAGCAGTGCTAATTTGTTCATAAATGAGACGGAAAAGAGCTTTAAAAAATTGGGGGTGAAAGCCAAACTGATAGATTGATTATCTAAACTGAAATATTTGAGTACTTAGTTCTTAAAATCTTGGGTTCAAACTCCTGGGCATTTTGATGGTGAATTAGAATTGTCTAATAAGATTTTCCCAGTTGGTTGTACATCTTTTAAATGGCAGATAGAGATAACTCCCTGGCTGTCAGCTTTTGCCAGTATCAATGGATATCAATTTACTAAGGTTTGTTAGTTGAGAAGAATTTATAAATTGCATGAATTTTTCAAAATATTTAAAATAGCAAATGAGGAAGAAAGAGAAGTATACAATTACAACCCCTCTAATTCACATTCAGGTCCATGTAGAAGCTGGGAACCTGGATAATTATGTTTAGTCGAGAGTCTATAATAATGAGGTATATCGTATTTCAATTAGCTGGGATAGAATTTTCTTTTAACAAGAGAAAAACATGTCTTTTGATGTATACTGAAGAAAGGTGGGAGAAAAGCCTTACTATTTTTTTTTCCAGTCTTCCTTTCCTGCCTACTAGAATATTGCAAGTACTGTGTATTTTATTCACAGTACATTATTATTATTTGTTGCACAGTCAGCCAGATGTTTAGACTGTACTTGTAGTTTTTATCCACCTATCAAGTCCTTCCCAAGGCAGATGTTCTTGTTTGATAGTGTTAAAGGTATTGTTGGAGGATGTAAGCTGTTCTGTGTAAAGCTGTGATTTGCAATTGATTGATGGTGATTTTTGTCAATGCTGACCAAGTTCAAGTGATGCTCCATTACACCCAAGGAACCTATTACTTTAATTATTATTTTTATTAAATGTATATGCCACCCACCTCACTATCAAGCAATTCTGGGCAGCATCATAAAAGCACAATCTATATATATAAAAGCAAAAACCACTTACGGCGTAATCACGAAATCTCCAGAACCGTAAAGCCTACAAACTTGAAATTTGCCACATATGTTCCTCTTGGCTTCTAGGTGCTCACTAAGAAAGGATGTTTCGAAATGACCATCAGAGCATTAGTATTTCCTATATTATTATAACACGCTCTGATGCTAATTAGTTAGACATTCTACTCCCCCTCCCAACTTGAAAATAACTCTGGAGAGAATGGGATCAGTGGTGGGTTGCTCCCAGTTCGCATCGGTTCGCAAGAACTGGTAGTAGAAATTTGTAGTAGTTCTGAGAACCGGTAATAACATTGGCTGGCCACGCCCCTGATCTGGTCCCCAGTCCGATCGCCACTCGCTTATCCTGCCCACCTCATCAGAGGCGCTTTTTTTTTAACTTTTAAAAGCATTTTTTCTACAACCTCTTTTAAAAGTAAAAAAAAAAGCCTCTGATGATCTCGCGGTTTAGCTGGGAATGTCAGACGCTTTTCAAAGCATTTTTCTACAACCTCTTCAGCTGAAGGGGTGGTTAAAAAATGCTTTGAAAAGCCTCTGACGATCTCAGCTGAGTTGCCTGATTGGCAGAGGCTTTTCAAAGCATTGTTTTCTGCAACCTCTTAAGGTTGTAGAAAAAATGCTTTTAAAAGTTAAAAAAAAAAAAAGTTGGCCACGCCCACCCAGTCACATTATCCCCCACCAAGCCATGCCCACAAAATAAGCCACGCCCACACAGAGCCAGTAGTAAAAAAATTTAGAACCCACCCCTGAATGGGATAGCAGAGCCTGTAGTACAGTGGTTTAAAGCACCCTGTTATTAACATCTATTAACATCTGCTGCTTGCAATTACTGCAAGTTTGAATCCCACCAGGCTCAAGGTTGACTCAGCCTTCTATCCTTTCTAAGGTGGGTAAAATGAGGACCCAGATTGTGGGGGCAATAAGCTGACTTTGTATAAATATACAAAAGTATGAAGGCCATTGCTTAATGCACTGTAAGCCACCCTGAGTCTCCGGAGAAGGGCAGCATATAAATCAAATAATAATAATAATAATAATAATAATAATAATAATAATAGCATAGGACAGGCTTCTGTGGGGCAAGCCTGAGGGAGAGAAGGGGCTAGAAAGACTGAGGGAGAGAAGGGGATAGGATAGGGGAGGATTCTGTGAGACATGGCTGAGAGAAAGAAGGGGATAGGATAGGGGAGGGGAGGATTCTGTGAGGCAAGGCTGAGGGAGAGAAGGGAAGAGGAGAAGCCGTTCGTAACTATTCATTAATTTTCAAGCTGTAAGTGTCAATTTTTCAAGCCCCATCACATAGTTTCGTAGCGAAGCACGGGTACCCAGCTAGTGTAAAATAAATAGAACATAAAAAATAAAACATTAAAGTTGAAAAAAGGATCAATTAGTAAAAGGGGTGGAGCTTGGATCTTCTCCTAATCTACTTACCATCTGCAGAATGGGACATCCCCATCAGGATGCCAAGGCAATTGGCAAACCAGGTTTTCAGGCCCTTTGGGAAGGCTAAGAGTGTGGGGGTGGATCTCATCTTGAGGGGCATAATGTTTCAAAGGACAGTAAAGATTCTTCTCCTGGACTCTGCCAGCTGATATTCCTTGGCCAACAGGGTTCGTAGCATACCCCTTCTGCCAAAAGGATTGGGGTGTGCCAGTCCCATTGGGGGGAGACAATTCCTTGGGTAGCCTGGACCTATGCCACAAAGGTCTTTAAAGGTGATAACCAACACCTGGAATGGGACCTGAAAGCCCTAAAATGATCAGATTCCTACATTCTCTGGTAGTTGTAGTTTCCTATTACTCTTCAAGCTCCATGTAGAGCACATTGCAGTAATTCAAATACAAGATGTTCTACACAAAGGTTCAATAATTAATACTTAAAAAACAACAGACATAATCAGAAAAATTCACCTTTTCCTTGGAAGTCAACAGATCTCTCATTGTATCCTAGTAAATGTCAATCAAAAATATACAGATAAGCTCAGAAGGCAAACAAATGCCTTTTCCCATCTGATAAAATTGAAGTTCCCAAGGTAATACATTACTGTGTTGTATACATTTCCTTCTCTCTCTCCCTTCCCCCTCTCCCTCCCTCCTCCCTCTCTCTTTCTCCTATATATATATATATATATATATATATATATATATATATATATATATATATAATTTGAAATACATTACTATTTCATTGGATAGGGAAAGGGTGTTGAGTTGCTTTTTGAGCTTATGTGTAAATTTTTGAAGGAGCCAGGATCATAAATTCCCTCCTTCCGGGAGGTTGTGTCACATCTGGAAGTTTGTATAGGAGTTTATCCAAGCACTGCAGCACAGTTACAGCTTTTTCTCATTTAAAAATCATAGACTGGCATTTTGAATTGAGGGCTGGGGAAAGAAGGAGGTGGGGGGGAGCTATCAGCCAAATGGGAGGCTGGAGGAGAATTGAAAATGGTTTCCAGAAGTTTTCCTGGGCACACTTTCTTTCTGTTTTTTTAAAAAACTCACATACATCTAAATGAAATTATGTATTTGCCACTGTTACCTTTTCTTCTTAGGTTTCACTGAATTTACTTCTTTTAGTCACTGAAGGGTTGCCATGCGGTGGAACTTGAGCAGGGAAGTTGAGAAGTGGGAGTTTTGTTTTGAGGATAAGAATCTTTGGGGGAAAAAAAAACATCTTAGAGATACTTGTGGCATTGCAGATACTGAAAAGCAGAATTGCACTCTTTGGATCTGTGATAGTCAAGATGGGAAATCCAGAACAGGAAATTCAGAAATTCTGGATTTTTCAGGAAATCCAGAACAGGGATTCCAACAAGTTATGACTAAAGACAGAGACTTCTGAGGTCTGGCTTTAATTTGTTCGAGTGAAAGGAATTTCTGAAATTCTAGTTTTTATAGTTGGTTTGCCTGCTCTTTGGAGAAGGGAACTGCTACACTTCATCTGCATATGCTAATACATTTAAATGATATTGATGTATACAATGAGGAGCTAGTCAAACTGATTGAAAACATGCCAGGGTGCAAGCTTTCCCTGGAAGCTAAGATACTATTGTCATCACTGCTTAAAGAAATGTTTTTGTTACATGCACCGAGTTGGGTTTTGGTTTTTTTTGTTTTTGTTTTTTTTTTTGCAGCCATAAGATGAGCTCAGGATTCAGAAAATTTGGAGAAGGCACCAATTCCAAACAATGTAGGTGATAGGCTAAGGGGTTAAATCCAGCAGGTTCTGACAGGTTCTGGAGAACCGGTAGTGGAAATTTTGAGTAGTTCGGAGAATCAGCAAAGACCACCTCTGGCTGGCCCCAGAGTAGGGAGGGAATGGGGATTTTGCAATATCCTTCCCCCAGGAGTGGGGTGGGAATGGAGATTTTGCAGTATCCTTCCCCTGGAGTGGGGTGGGAATGGAGATTTTGCAGTATCCTTCCCCTGCCACGCCCACCAAGCCACATCATGCCCACCAAGCCCACAAAACCGGTAGTAAAAAAAATTGGATTTCACCACTGAATAGGCTGTTTAGTGGAATTCTTCCATCACACATAGCTGTGTTGTAATTTTACTGACCATTGATTTACTGTTATGCATATTTGAATTGTGCACAATGATGGCTTAGCATGTTGTGTTAAACTGACTATGGCTTATTCAACAACCCATCATTAAACAAATAGTAGATTATCACAAAGTGTGAACTACATCCTCTTAACATGCCCTGGAAGCTCTTGAACTTTAATTTGTCTGCGCTTGGGGGATGGACTATATTATCAATGGGTTGTAGAGTATGTGACAGTATTCTTAGATTCACTGAAGGTTCCTTGATCCAGGGAGGTGTCCATGGATTTCCTTGTTTTGTTATTCCCATTATTTTCAAATTTACTTCATTATGGGCACCAGGTATTTCACAAAAAAGGATAGTGGGCAGATCCATTTTCCTGGGTCTTACATTCATAGAATTCTAGGAGTTGAAGTGCACACATTTCCTTAAAAATTAGGAAACGCTATTTTAGTAGATGATAAAGCTAGCTGTGAATGGGATGCAGTCCCATGTCTTAAATTATAACTATAATAGCAATAGCACTTAGACTTATATACCACTTCAGATGTGCTTTATAGCCCTCTCTAAGCAGTTTAAAGAATCAGCATCTTGCCCCCAACAATCTGGGCCCTCATTTTACCATCCTTGGAAAGATGGAAGGCCGAGTGAACCTTGAGTTGGTCAGGATCGAACTGCTGGCAGTTGTCAGAATTAGCCTGCAGTACTGCATTCTAACCACTGTGTTACCACATTATTTTCAAATGCAATTAAACTATAGTTATCAGTTGTTTGGGGGGGGGAGGGGAATTTGAATATGTTTTAAAAATTGCTAGCCATATTCAGTCCAACATCAGGAGAAACTTTATAAATCGAGAAGCAAACAGAAGTAAATCTTTAACTGTACATAACGAATTAGCAACCTCTATAGAGGATGTGCAGGTGGTGGCACCAAATCAACTTTGGCTAATTTTTAGCAAGCTCAAAGGATCCAAGTGTACTGTGTTTCCCGAAAATAAGACCCTGTCTTATATTTTTTTGAACCCCGAAATAAGTGCTTGGCCTTAATTTCAAGGAGGTCTTATTATTTTGGGGTGCGTGGAGCAAGACGGGACTCCATCTTGCCATCTTACCTGATTTCCAGCTCCTGTCTCCCTAACCCTAACCAAAGGAAATGGCGAGGACCAACTGCGCATGCGGTTAAATATTTCTGGGAAGGGCTTATTTTTGGGGAGGGCTTATTTTTGGGGAGGGCTTATTTTCAGGGGGGGCTTATTTTAGCACATGTGCTCAAAAGCCTGATTAGGCTTATTATCAGGGGATGTCTTATTTTGGGGGAAACAGGGTAACACGACCACAACTGAGCCCAAAATTTATGTTGTTAAGTGAGATGTTTATTAAGTGAGTTTTCCCTGATTTTATGACATTTCTTGCCATAGTTGTTATCATTGCAGTTGATAAATTAGTAATCTGGTTGTTAAATGAATCTGGCCATTGTCTTTCCTTGTCAGAAGTTCACAAAAAGTGATCACATGATCTCGGGACACAGCAACAGTCATAAATATGAACCAGCTGCCAAGCATCTGAATTTTTATCATGTGATCATGGGTATATTGCAAAGGTGGTAACTCTGAAAAATGGTCATAAGTCACATTTTGAATGGTCACTAAATGAACTGTTTTAGTCGAGTAGTATCCATAGTTAGCTTTGCCTTTTCCAGCTGTTGGAATATCTACTATGTGATTTTATCCAAGTTCCAGCAGTATTTCTCCTTTATGTATTTGGATTTGAATTTGTGAATTCCATCAAGTACATGGCGTACCAACCAACCTCAGGCAAGGCTATGAAGTCGAAAAAACATCCTTGAGGTGGGCAATGCCAAGATCCAGCCACTTGCAAAATGTTACCAGTAGAGATGTTACTCAGTAAGTGGCTGGCACCAAGCTTGATTCAAGGGAGTTTTTGCTTTTCACAAAGTCAAACAGGGAATGGTTAGACCCAAACACCATTTTTATACCTGTGTATTATACTATTTTGTATATTTTTCAGAAGGAAGGCAGTGCACAATTTCCAAAATTCAAACCTAAAGGAGAAATGAACCTAGCTCAGATATGCTAGCAGCTGGAAAGGCAAAGTTGAGTAACATTCGGATGTTGCACTTAGCTTGCTTCAACAGCTCCACAACACGGTGACATCCCTGGAATAGTTTTAAAACAGATTAGAGCAATGATGGGAACCTTTGGGGATTTTCAGGAATAAGTTTGATCCTTTGAAGACCAAGCTGGGGAAATACGAGCTATGAAACATGGGCAATTTCTCACTTGCACTGCATCTCTTGCTGAGGCTTGAGGAGTTAAATTCTTTATATAATTAAAAACATACCATCCATGTAGACCAAGGAGGCCTTAGTGGGTTTGGCATGAAGCATCCCAAAGCTTCCAAAGGTGAAAACACATCCCAAAGAAGAACAACATAGGAATGAAGTGTCTTCCATGGGTTGTTACAAGGGCCATGGGAAAAGAAATGTAAGAAAGCCTGCCTGCTTGACTGGAACTAAACTGGAGTGTTCTATATGATAACATTTAGTCTCAAGTCCCACTCACCAACAGCAGTCAA
Organism: Ptyas mucosa; assembly: GCA_012654045.1. Lineage (NCBI taxonomy): Eukaryota > Metazoa > Chordata > Lepidosauria > Squamata > Colubridae > Ptyas > Ptyas mucosa. The sequence goes on along the minus strand of WNWU01000040.1, from coordinate 2,190,037 downwards.
GCAATGATAGGTGCCTGCAAGCATTGTGCTTAGAGGCACAGTCTGACGTGAATTGGCTTGCTTATAGATTTATAGAGTCCACTGGGAGAGCTTTCTACTGTAGGAACCAAGTTACCAGGCTATCCAGGCAGGGGTGAGCAATACAGTTCACTGAAGTGTCAGTATCAAATTCCCTGTAATGCACTGTGTGACACACATGGAAGCCTTCCTTCCTTCCTTCCTTCCTTCCTTCCTTCCTTCCTTCCTTCCTTCCTTCCTTCCTTCCTTCCTTCCTTCCTCCCTTCCTCCCTTCCTCCCTCCCTCCCTCCCTCCCTCCCTCCCTCCATCTTATATGGATAGACTCTTTTGAAATTGTATGATTTCCATGTTCTAGCACAAGAAATTATATTTCAGGTAAGGTTACTGAAGGTTCTTGTAAGGTTTTGGTATTCTTCTGTGAGCTTGTGGAAATCTAAAGCAGAGGTGTTAAAATCGATTTCATTGAGGGCCGCATCAGGGTTCTGTTTGACCTTGGGGGGAGGGGGGGCTGAATGGGTGTGGCCAGGGTGGGTGTGGCCTGCCCGACATCCTGCAGCCCCCTGCCAGTGAAAATGGAGCTCCGTTTTCACTGGCAAAGACACTGTGTGCCGGTCTTTTGCTGTTTCCAGGGTGGCCCCGTGGGCCAGATCCAAGCACCCCGCAGGCCAGATCCGGCCCACAGGCCTTGAGTTTGACCCCCCTGTCCTAAAGTTTCACAGACTTGCAAAAATATTGTTCATTTAATTTTTCAAAAATATCTTTGGAATCTTTGGGGCAACCAGCAGTATTGGATAATGGGGCATTCCATCCCTGGAAATATTACCAAGCCTTCTGTTAACCTTTAAACATAGTAAAGCAGGATGGTCCTTATTTTCTTAATTTGTATGTATAGGCCAGTATCTAAACAAAAGCAAGTAAATATTTTAAGGCAAAAAAGACTGTGGGCTTCTTAATCTCAAACATGTTATAGAACAAACCAGTTCTAAAGCAAAGAGTCATTCACAAGAAATTGTACACACAGGATGCATTTGTGGAATCAGAAAAAAAAAGTTATAACAAGGAAATACCCAATAAAGCATTTTGGGCTAATTCGAAACTGCATATTTAGAGTCTTTGTGTGGCTGGGAAATCTCATATTGGGAACTGTTTGTAAAAAACACAAATACAAACAGTGAAATTTCTCTATCAGCTGTTGTTTTATCCCTAAAACTCCTCTCTGTTTATAAATAAGTAATTGCTTTGTGTGATATGTGAATCCAGCCACTGGAAATCATCCAGAGCAAAAAAAACAACAACCCAAAAACCCTCCATTTAATATGGTTTATTTACCTTTGGCTTATTTCCCCTTTAGCTTGCAGCCCAAAGGTTGTCCATTGCCATTTATTCAAAAAGCTTTGGCTAAATACCTCTGGCTTCACCTAATATATAAACCAGGCTGTTGATGTTAAGCCTGTACTGGACTTGGGATAGAATTGACCATAGTTTATTTGTGCAGCCCCCAACCTTTTGGGCATTAGGGACCGGTTCCATGAAGAGAGGTTTTTCCATGGATTGGAGGGGGTGTGGTTTCACGTACTGCCTGCATCCCGCGGATGGGGCTTTGCTTGTTTGCACGGCCCGGTTGCTGGCATGCTGGTCCACAGACTGGGGGGGTTGGGGACCCCTGGTTTATTTCATTGGAATGGAGAAATTTATTTAACTAAGTCAGACTGACTGACTGGATGATAGAAAAGTCATGCCATGGAAGATATGTGGTGGCAGGTTATATGCACAGCATGGTATAGCACATGCATGTCGCTGTGATATGTTTTTAAAAATGTGTTTTTTGTGTTACCTGACCTATTTTGGAGATGGGATTATTTGGCCACATTTCTGGATTGGCCAATTCACTGTAATTCTTGTGGGTTCCCTTATGATGGGATAGGCAGTAAGAAACTGCAAAGGGAGGAAGTTTTAAAAGTGTTTTTAATTGTTTCATTCCAATCAGTGGAGGAAACACATAGGCACTTACATTTCTGTCCCTTTTGCGGTCTTCCAGGGCTTTATGCCGATTCTCAGCAGTCTCCCAGATCTTTGGCTCTGCTGCTTTTTCCAGAACAAAATGGATTTTCAAGCCTGGTTGTTAAGACAATGTTAACAAAAGAGAACACTACTGTAGGTGAATAGAGAGCCCACTTGTTAGAATTCCTTTATGATGTTGCCAACATGTACAAGTGGAACCCTAATTTATTCAGTTAGAAAAGTTTTAGCCTGCATCTCAGTAACATATTTTCTAGGAAAAGCATGCCTTAAACCACACCAAGCCCCTGATTAATGGAGATCTTCGTCACTTAACCACAAGCCATATCACCTGCATCCTGAGCCTGTCTTTTAAGTTTCCTTTCAGAATGATATTTAGCAATCCTCTCCATAATTCCCTATCAAAAAATAATTCCTTTGGTCAGCTGGATGCTGTCGTTCTGCTTTGCAGAATCTGTTTCTAAAGACCTGTGTCTTGGATACATTACTGCTGTTGTGATCAGAAAGAATTTTTATCACGTGATATGAAAATAATGTGTGTCATTCATATGAATGATTTAATTACAAGTCACTGTTTTTACTGAATGGGAGAGCATTGAGGGTGATATTCAGATAGCTGTCAAGGAAAATTAGAGTCCCAAAATATTTAGATTGGAATATAATGGATGATCACAACTATATTTTCTATTCCTTATTAAATTTTTGTTAAGGCACTTGGAGGTCTCAATCAAGATCAAGCTTTTTTTAGGCCAAAGGTACAGATGCAAACTAGTGTGAAAATTTAGGAGGTTTAGGTGAGGAGATAAAATTTTGCTCCTTGGCATTTCCCTGTGGGGTTTGCCTGCCGTTATGGATCTGATGGGAAGAAATGGTGTGAAGTATGAACCAAATAGAAATCTGAATTGAAAAACTTCCCTCAAGCTTATCTCCACGGGCCAGATTTTACACTCTTGCTGAGTTTATGCAATGTACCAAGCCAGAATATATTTTGGGTGAATCTAAGCATAGTGTGCATTGTAAACCCAATCTTATAGTTTGTAAACCAGTAATTTAAAGAGGCTTAGAAAAAAAGGCAACTGGAATGACACAATAAAATTTTGCCACCCAAAATTAGAGCAAGTCAGTTGGTAGGCCTGAAAATTGCAAGCAGTATCAAAAGACACATTTACATTATGTTTTCCATTTAGCATTGTTCTGCAAGGCTTGCTAATAGGTGGGGCTGTTTCCTTCAGTAGATCTTGAGGGTTAGAGAGTCCATGTCCAGTCAGCAACTGAACCAAAACCATTTCCTTCCTTTGCTCTTTTTAAATGGAACACTTAACAAAACACTGAATTCTGATTCTGACCCAGGATGCTTCATGTTGCTCCAATTTTCCCACAATATTTGCCACTATTTTGCACCCTAGGGTAGATCCCTACACGCGAGTGGATGGTTTGCTGAAGCCCCACTATTTTGATTCAGCTGAAACATCACACCTGGATGCATCCTTGGGAATTACCAATGATACTACTGTACAAAAGGTAATTTCTTGAGACTAGATTTAGAGTGGTCATATCATGTATTTTTCAAATGATGTTTGTAAGATATAAAAACATAAAGTAGCACAAATCAAACTAGCGGCCCAATAGTCAATAATGGGATCATAATTATTCCTCATAGGAAATGAAAAGCAAAGGACAGTATTTTGCTCTAGATGTTTGCAATACCTTGATTCTTCCTAGAGAAGAAAGAAATCTTGGAGTTAATAACTACTATTGACTGAATTATAGTAGTTAGATTAATGTCTATATGGACAGGTAAGTAGGAATAGGATTAAATTAATAATAGATTTCTTACTGAGGCTCAGACAGACTGCATATTGATCAACTTTGCATACAAGTTGCAAATCTAGTAATTTGGGCTTTGGACATTAAACATGAAAGCCAGACTTCTGGTTAGTAATGATGATGTGCTGAATTTATTATCTCACTCCTTCACAGTTTAAGGAGTTTCCCTGTCATCTTTTGATTGCTTTATTGCTGAACTAGTAAGTGGAAATCTTATTGATTCAAATAAATTCACCCAACTTGAGAATGTGATAAGCAGCATGTCATAGATGTTGAAACTATGTTGAAATAAAGACATTCAAAATGAAGTGAGCAGTTTATAGGGTCTACTTTATAGAGATAATTTACAATTTTTAGACATTTCTTACATTGTGGACGTGAGCCTGTAGCTATATTTATAGAAAAATATGTATGTGAGATCTTTTCCCTGCAACTAAAATGCAGGCTGGAAATCGAATTTTTTTTTCCTGAGGATTTCCATTTTCATTCACAACAGAAACCCCATAATATCTGTAGTTACATTTTTGCAATCTACCACATAGGATCATATCCAACATTTATCCCAGTAAGCAGGACACTTGTAGTGGAATAAAAAGAAGATTATGGTTTTTTCCAAGTATGTCTCCATAAATGGCTCTAGATCTGAGCAAAACTTGTTTGGCCACAAAAAAAAGGGACATTTTGATTTTTCCAGAGTTTTCTTGTTTTATCTCTTGTTTATTTATCTAATTTCTCTGTTCAGATTTTTTTATCCAGATGCTGCAGATTTGAAATAATTTGAAGAAAAGACATAGAAAATTTTGATTTCTAATATTATTTTTAAAATATAAGGAGAACATTAGCCACTTTGCATTAGAAGGAATTCTTATACTGTACTATATTTTCAGTTCATCATTTCCAGAATTATCTGGAAGGGGGTGGATGGGAATTGTTGCTGCAGCTACTGTTTTAAGTCTTTCTTTTAAGCGTGAGTTTAGTTTTGGTTTTTATGGTTTAATAACGTTTAATTAATCATTCTTTTAAAAAAGAGAAAATGAACAGGCAAAAAGAAATAAAGAACAGGAAAAATAATCGATGCAAAGATCAGTAAGTGGCCAATGAAGTTTACAGATGTTATACAGTTAGTGCTCAGTGTATTGTTAATGAAAAGATTAAACATAAAAAAGCCAAATTACCATAAGTTATTTTCAATAACTAGGAAAATGATTTGAGAGATCTTTTTGAATATATGAGCTGAGTGGCAAAATTGTCTCTATTTTGTTATGTAAAAGTACCATTAAAAACAAAAAAGGAGAAAGAAGAAAAATTACTAAAAACATTATGAGTAAAATATTTAGTTTCCAACTCCCTGTTATATTCAGATATGTAATATTTATAAACATATAAAATTTTTATGTATTTCGGATTTCAGTTCTTTGGTCAACACTTTTTCCCCTCAAAAAACATACTTTAAATACCAATACTCTAGTTTGTCTCCTTTAGTTTTTAAAACTGTTTGATCTAGTGATTAAGGCACCAGAGTAAACACCAGGAAACTGTGAATTCTGTTCCCGTTTTAGGCATTAAAGCCAACCTTTTCTCTCAGCTCAATCTGCTTTACAGGGTTGTTGCTGTAGGGAAATTAGGAGGAGGAAGGAGTATTAGGTATGTTTGCTGCTTTGAGTTATTTATAAAACATAAAGATGGGAAATAAGTATGTTGTTTGGGATTTCCAGTTTTTTCCTTTTTATTCGAGGTGCTTTTTCAATACTTATTTTTTTTTCTCAGTGAAAATAATATTTTCTTTTTTTCCACTTGCCCTTCGGAAATACTGTTTTTTCTTACATGCAGTTAATTCACCCATATTGTCTTTTGTTTTTTTTCACCTGGAATTTAATAGGCCTTAGATATCTTTTCAAGATTTTGCAGATATTAATTGGTTGAAAGATGACTATGTGCCATCAAGTTGTTGACTCTTAGCAACCGTATCAGATTTTCCCCATGAATTAATGGATTAGCAGATTAAATATTTGATGGAATTTAAAATCTGCTCTAATGTAGGAAGTTTGATACATAAGCCTGCAAAATTAGTAACGGAAAAAGAAATGATTCAGAACAATATTTTTTCAGATTGGCAATTAAATGTTTTCAAAATAATTTTGCATTTGTTAATTACTATGGCCCAACTAAGGGTAATTCAAAAGTTTAAAATAAACATTTTCAATACCTTTTTTGACTGTGGATTAGATAAACTTGGCCTTGTATTTTATCAAGTTTTAAATCCTTTGTTAAATTGTAACACTGTTTAACCTGAATGTAATGTTGTAAACTGGAGTTTAAAATGGCCGATGTAAATAACTTTTAAATCCTTCAGAAAAGAATAAACATTTTTAAAAATTACACATCAGACTTGTTCCTGACTTGATTATTTTTTAGTATCTCAGTCACACGTAGATTGGTTAGGTGAAATTAATATAGATTGCATCACAGCTTCTGACTAGGCACCAATAATATTAACAAGTATTAAAAGAAAAACATACTATTTTTTAAAAGCTGGGTTTAATGCCTCATTATTAAGGGATTGCTTTTACATAAAATTGGCAAAAGGTGTGGATTTTTTTTAAAAAAATTCAATAGATTATTTGCAAATTCAGTGGAGGATTTTTAATGGATTTGGGACACTTTGCATTCATAATGGTATATTTGCAAACGTTTCATGAAAAAATAAACATAAAGGCTAGTAAGACAATTTATACTGAAATAGGGTAATGCTTTTAAGTCTTTTATATTGGAATTTAAGCCCTTGTATGCATCTAACATAAAATATTACTGTAACTGAATAATCTAAAGCAAAGATATTGGGAATGAGAAAAAAGATATGGTAAATTATTGGCTTCTCATTTTGCAGTGGCAAAACAATACCATTCCTACTGTTAAAAGATGTTTGGGGGAAAGTATATAGAGATTCTGATGTAATCAGCAATTTTAAAAATATACCTTGACTTTATATTCAGATGATTGGAGAAGAGATTAATCATTTCTTAAATAATACAGTCCTTCCAAAGATTATACATGACCAAGGTGCTTGCCCAGCTGCACATTTTATCTCTTCAGGAAATAATAGGACTATTTCATACATGAAAACAGGAAAAACTCCTGAAGCTGATGGTTACCTTCTTGGTTGATATAAGACAACAATTGGGGGGTGGGGTGGGGAGTGGGGGGGGTTTGTTCCTATCATATTGGGGGATTAGAATTATACTTTAATGAATGAAGACTTTTCATCTTTCTTTCATGAGGCCTTATAGCTGCTTAGAGTCACCTGAGCCGAAAGATGAGTGGCAAATAAATTTGACAAATAAATGTCACTGAAAATTTTAAAGACTGGTAAAAATTCTACTGATTGTACAAACTATTCCAGGATTTTCTCTTTTAATGTTGATGCTAATATTTTGATAGCAACTTTGGCACATCAGTTATAGATAGTTCTACTTTTGATTATTTCTCTTGCACATTTGATTTTTTTAAAAGGGAACAAGCCTTTGATAATATTAGATTACTATTATTATAGGTATACGTTTATTTAAAAAACTGGAATCTCCTCTAATGTTTTTATTAGATGTAGAAAAGGCCTTTGATATGGGTGCAGTTTAGATTTTTGGAACAACTTTTAACTAAGTATAGATTATTATATATTATGTATATACTCGAGTAAAAGCCGACCCGAATATAAGCCGAGGAACCTAATTTTACCACAAAAAAACTGGGAAAACTTTTTGATTTGAGTATAAGCCTAGGGTGGGAAATGCAACAGCTACTGGTAAATTTCAAAATAAAAATAGATACCAATAAAATTACATTAATTGAGGCATCAGTAGGTTAAATGTTTTTGAATATTTATTTCAAAGAAAAACAGTAAAGTAGCTCTGTAAGTGCATAGTGTAAACTATACTATAACTAAATTACACAAGAGAATGTAGTATATATATATCAAAAATAATTCAATAACAATTTAATCTGATACATTGGGTTAAGCGATGTAGGGCTTGATCTAATTTCAGGCAAGTTCAAGCCTCTGTTAAGAGATACCTGCATTCTCTCTCTCTCTCCCTTTCTTTTTTTCCCCTCTTTCTTTCTTTCTTTGTCTCTTTCTTTCTTCTCTCTCTTTCTCCCCCACATGCCCCATTTTGGCCTTAGCAAGCCTCCCTGCAGCCCCTGGAAGCCAAAATGGGTTGCAGGAAAAAAAGGAATTTTTTCCTCACTCGAATATAAGCCGAGGGGGAGGGGGTCTTTTTTCAGCATTAAAAATGTGCTGAAAAACTAGGCTTATACTCGAGTATATACAGTATATGGTGGTTTGTCACACAGTCAGCCAGATATTTAGCCTAGATTTGGCATTTTTATCCACCTATCAAGTCCTTCCCAAAGACTTGGGATAGGCAGATGTTGTTGTTCCATGGTTTGAAAAGTATCCTTGCAGGATGTAAGCTGTTCTTAGTAATTGATTGAAGGTAATTTAGTCAACGCTAATGGTATTCAAGTAGTGTTCCAGATGTTCTGAGATTGCACTCAAGAGTGCTGATTACCATTATTATTTCTATTTGGATTAGAGTGTGTTATACTGTTATTTTTACTTATTTACTCAATTACTCAAGATGTTTTGTGGCATTTTTAAAGGATACTCTTAATCTATAGTTATATTTAATTTGATATGGAAACCATTGGTGTGTCTTATCACTCATACAAAAGACATTCTGAGACTAGAAATCCCTGGCACCAAGTACACATTATTCTGATATGCCATTGCTATTTTCCTTATTTAACTATCAATGTTGTATACCAAAATGTCTTGATATAGTACAACCACATTTGTTTAACTCATCTGGCCCACTAGATTTAGCCCAGAGGGTGTGTCTGGGTCCCTTCCATCAAAAAGTGGCATCCTGTTGGCTCCAGGAGCTACACCTTCTCTGTGTTCATGCTTGTCCTGTGGAACAGCATCCTTCCAAAGATCCAGATGTTCCTAACGCATATATCTTTCATAAGGCTCTGAACATCTGTCCATTTTTCTGGGTCTGTGAACTAGGAGGTTAAGTGAGATCTGTTGGTAATGCTGCTTTTATTATTTGAGTTTATTGTTTTAACCTTAAATGTCATGGCTTAGCAGTTAAATGTTATTTTAATTCTATAGAGGCACTGTTGTCAAATGAGCAGTTATATAAATCATTTCAACAAATGAATACATGAGCTCTAATGTATCTATGAACTGTAAAACTTAGGAGTCTTGAAATAATTATCTGAAGAAAAAAAATCTTTATTTGTTGATACAAATATTTCAGATTGTTTATCTTGGTTTGAGATAAATAAATGATTAAAAATCCCCCAAAATTTATGGGGAAAGATAAATACCGTAAGAATGAGTATTACTACCAGATACTTTATATGTATACTGAAGGATTCTTATGTTAATATCTGAGATGTTTCAGGCAGATTGATATGTTATTAACAGTTTGTATGGAAAAGACCAAACCTACAGATTTTCTTTCTCTTAATTATGATTTCCATATGGAGGGGATTTTTACTTTCCTGATTTTCAGTTTTATCACTGAGCATACATTTTAACTTTCATTTCTAACCCTGTGATCATCCAAAAACAATGATGGGCACAATTTTAAAAATTATTATGTAATACATTTGATATTAGGATAGGGCCTTTTTTCCTCTTTCCATCACAATTCTTTTGGAAGATATTGGGACAGAAATACATTTTAATTCTTATTCACATGAAAAAAATGCACTTTGAGATAATCCCATGTTGAAAATAGCAGGTAAGGTTTTTTTTTTAAAAAAAATCAAGAATTCTTTAAACTAGTTTATTGCCAACCAAATCTATAAAGCATTGGGGTTACTGCAAGAGATATTTGAATTGTCTGCAGAATGGCAGTATATTTCATAACGACATCTTCTGAATTATTCTGGATCTAAAGATTGTTTTTTATTATAAATTAAGGAGTACTTTCAAGATGGATATCATCGTAAGAACTAGAATGTGCTGTATTAGCAAATCAATTAAAGTTCTTAAGAATATTTTTAATAATCTTTAATATCGTTAGTGAACTACAACAGAGAAAGTAATACAACAGTAATAGTATAATAAAAATAGACATAATAGTAATTAAAAAAAACTAAAATTGTTCCATTTCTGATTATCTTAAACTGAGTCTAATTCAAGAAAAGACTTTTCTCGTCATGCTGAAAATAGAAAATAATAGAAGGAATGGTTACCTATATGGACAGGGGTACATTTGGGTTTCTCTACTGTTCAATTTTGATACGTTTTAAAGTATGATTTTGAGAAGAATAATTTAGCTTAAACATTAATGTGATTTGAAGCTTTATATAAAAAAATTATCAGTTCTGAAACTGGTTCTTCATTGCAATAATACATAAACTGATCAATATTCTTTGTGGAAAGTTTTAAAGCTTTGTTTAAAAACAAATATTTTACATACACATATATATGCAGTGCGGGTGTGGGTCAGTGGTGAGTTTCAATTTTGGTTGCTATTGGTTTGCTCAAGGGTGCGCGCGTGATGCTTCTGCACAGAAGCTTCTGCGCATGCGCAGAGATGTCCGGGCAGGTGGGCGGAGACTGCCACCGCCAGCGCTACCGGTTCGCCTGATCCGGGGCGAACTGGTAGCAACCCACCACTGGTGTGAATGTGTATATAGTTCTTTTTAATTTTTTCACTAATTTTCTTTTTGTAACTTTTCGTATACTAAAACAGTTTTAAAAACCCATGGATTCTAGAGTCAGTTTTAACTAATAATTGATGTATCTAATGACACGGAGAGCACTGTCTTCCGCTGGTAATTCCCCTAAATGAATGAATGTGTTTGCTCTGCAAACAGAAATGTGTTTCGTATGTGTAAAGCCAAACTGATAAAACACCTAGTCCCTAATTGCTATGTTTTTGAAGAAATTAATAATATCAAAGTGATTTAGAAGCCTTTCCACATAGATAATTTGCTTAAAATACAGCCGTAATTTTGAAACCAGTGGTTCCCCGATACTGCTGTCTGGCATAGTTACTTGGAAATAATTCTTCCCAAAGATGTGGATCTTCTGAATGAAAAAGTAAATGTGCTGTTGTATAGATACTCTCCTGAATAAACTAATTTTCCTCAGCGTAGGGCCCTCCAGATGGATTGGGACTGCAGTTCCCAGAATTCTTTGGCAGCATACATGCTTGGGAATTGCGGGAGTCGGTGTCCAATGCACCAGATCAAGAAAGTCTGTATAAACTTTATAAGAAGAATTTTCTCTCTTGTGGTTCCCCCCACTGTTTTTTTTCTTTGTGTATGGTGAATTATTCATTTTTATTTCATGTCTCTTTCTTTGAATATAAATATACATATATATGGTATTTCTCTAGTAGACATTCAATCTCCACTTTCTCCCCCAACTATATTTTGCAAAGTTCCATGAGACTCAAAAGCTCTTGCATTTTGTAACAAAGTAGGGAAGGAACACAGGCTGTTTGTCTGCTGCACAAGTACAATAACATATGTAATTAGTTAGTCCTTCTGTTGGGCACTTCTTAATGCCAATCATTCAGTTGGGAGTTAGAAGAAAATTATGCCTTACAGAGCTGCCAGATGGTATGAAACGTAGGCACCTCATCTGCCTTGTGGAAATTCAGCATGATTGCAACATGCATGCAGTATTTCATGTTTTTACTTTTGCTTTAATGAGATCAAAAGGCAATGGAAAGGCATTGCATCCAGAAGGTGGCAGAAATGGGAGTGAATAAGATGTTTTGTTTTGGCCCTTTTGAAAATAGATGGCATGTCTTGAACAAATAGGACTAAACAGCCCACCTCCCTCTCTATAACAAGAATTTCTTTCATTTTCCCCTTCTCCTGGCTGATGCTGCTGGAGCAAAATTAGCATTTCTGGTGCTAAATTGTGCAACTCAGATTACGACAATTACATGCCTGCAAAGAAGACATTGCTTAGAGTGATGTTGCCCTAGTGTAGGATGGACACATTGAAAATGTGAGGTTTATTGACCTTTACATTGATTCCCTCCTGAAAGAGATAGAAAGGCTCAGAAGCTTGTTAGCTATTTGCTACTTACAAAAGCCCTGGCCTGTCAATTGCCAGAGCCAGTTGGAGATCTTTGTGTCCATCTGCAGGAGAGTTTATAGAAGATGTGTTTGTTCTCATGGATGAAAAGCACATTTCTCTGCACAAGAGAACAAGACAGCTCTGCTCAATACAGCTAAGGCCCTGCAGGGGAACTCGGGGACTTGATCCAGTCCTGTGGCTTGTGCTCCGAATGAAAGAAATGCTCTGATTCAGTCTGCAAGGTGCTCCTCTACAATGTCAACTGAGGAACAATGCAGGCAATATAAAGCATTAATATCTCTCCATCTATGCTCCTTCATAGAAACTTATCTTACTTTGCTTTCCTTTTGGGCAAGATACTGCAGTAGAATGAATATTGTACTGTAAAAGGTCTTACTTCTTTCATTAAGCCAGGTCATGGAAGGCCACCACACTTGTAAGCCTGGGTGCAAAAGGCAAGGAAGCAAATACACTCTTGTTCCTGTCTCTGTGAAGATGCACTAAGCACTTCCGAGCAATTCTGCTTTGGATTGTCTGGCACAACTTGCGTTAACTCACAGGTCTTTGATGACTTTTTTTTTCCTTCCAGATGAACGTTTTATAGTGCAATAAGTAAATAAACCTGCAGCTGTCACTCCTTTGCAAAGGAGATTCCAAAGGTCTTTCCTTGAGGTACCGATAAAGAGTTTTGCAGATAGAGTTTATAGAGTTGGAGTTTATAGAGTCTGTCATAGTGAAGACTTCCTGTTTGATGTTCGTTCTGATCTTCTACCTTTCTATATAAAGGGAGATTTTTTTATATGGTGGAAGAAAAGGTTGTTGCATGTTTCAGTAGAGACATCCAAGCTAAAGTAGGAAGGAAACTAACGCAGGAGATGGGCATGGCATTCCTTGAGATCCTGAGAGGACTTGGGCTGTATTTTTCTTGCTTTTAGCAAAAGGAAAGAGTGACGGAATAACACTGCTTCTTAATCGTATTGTTTTCATATTATATACTGTTCCTACAGATCAGCTCCTAATGAAGATGAGGCCCCGCTAGGCAGCATCTAATAAGCTCCTTCTATCTGTGGATGCATGAATACAAAGAATGGAAACCTCTTGCCATTTGATTTGGTAGGATGGGAGGTTTTACATATGCCTCACTCATCTTTCTCCCTCTGCTACACTGGTGGAGAATTGGTGGGTTATTCCAATATTACAGTTTTGGAAACGAAGGAAGATTCTTATTCAAATTCCTCATGCTCAGGTGAAGTTGGGTGCTTTGCTTTAGTTTCTTGATTTCTAATCATTTTAAGCCACCATTCTTTTTCTTTTATTTATTTGAACAAGTTACAACTCAATATTTATTCCAGTCTTTGTGCCATCTACTCTTCAGAATGTTCTGCATACATGAAGCGCTTTGGGTTGTGAGAGAAGGACATATTTGGCACAGCTTCATGGAGGTATAGGTCATGGCACTTGAATACACTTCTCTGTGAAGAAGCTGAAGCTGTCGTGCAGCTGCAAGAATATCCTGAGCTTCTTCCTGGGACACCTCCATTTCAGATGTATAGAGGAAATATATACATTTCCTCTATAGCCATCATTCCAGGGGTGAAATTCAGCAGGTTCTGACAGGTTCTGGAGAACCGGTAGTGGAAATTTTGAGTAGTTCAGAGAACTGGCAAATACCACCTCTGGCTGGCCCCAGAGTGGGGTGTGAATGGAGATTTTGCAGTATCCTTCTCCTGCCATGCCCACCAAGCCATGCCCACCAAGCCACACCATGCCCACCAAGCCACACCATGCCCACCAAGCCACACCACGCCCACCAAGCCACGCCCACAGAACCGGTAGTAAAAAAAAATTGGATTTCACCACTGCACCATTCTTATGTATCTGGACTATTGGTGTCATCTGAGCTTACAATAAGGAAATGGCTGAATTGGCACAACAAAAAGCAGCTCAGAACAACATGCTGCTTCATGGCAGCTAAAAAGAAAAGGCCAAGGAAAAATCCATTTAATTAGGACAGGCTTGTTTTGTGTTCTGGTGCATTACATTAATATGACAGAACTCCTCCTTCCCTCTATGTATGTTGTGTGTGTCTTTCTTTCTCAAAGACTTGCCTTGTGGTGAAATTGACAACTATCTGATGTTTGATGACAAACACAGGGTGCTTTTTCTTCTTTTTAAACAAAAGCAAAACAAAAAGTATGAAAGTTGATTGATAAATGGCAAAAAATATGTGTTTTTATGCTGGAGTAATATTGGGTGCATTTGGACCACTTTATTTCAGCTCACTCAGTTGTTAACAGGCTGCTTATTTTTGAGTAAGATCTGGGTTGAGTATTGACACATCACTGCCTCACCTTCAAATTTTGCTTAATGAGTTGGAGGCTATAAATTGTATAAGTAGTCCTCAACGTACGATCACAATTGAGCCCAACATTTATGTTGCTGAGGGAGAAATTTGTTAAGTGAGTTTTGCCCTGTTTTAAAACTTTTCTTGTGACATTTGTTAAGTGAATCAGTGCAGTTGTTAAATTAGTATCATGGTGAACCTGGTTTCCCTATTGACTTTGTTTGTCAGAAGGTTGCAAAAGCTGATCACATGACCCTGGGACAATGCAACTGTCATAAATGTGAGTCAGTTGTCAAGCATCCAAATGTAAATCACGTGACCATGGGGATGCTGCAATGGTCTTAAGTGTGAAAAATGGTCATAAGTCACTTTTTTCAGTGCGGTTGTAACTTTGAATCGTCACTAAGCGAACTGTTGTTAACTCGAGGACTATCTGTACAGACCCTCTTGGTATTCTTCTAGAACAGCTTGGATATTATCTAGATGGTCAGCTGTGCTTGGGAATATTCTAGTTGAGATTAGAGTAAAATTGGCCAAACATTAGGCTTTAGAAGGGTTAATCCATTTTACATTCTTGGTATAGCTTTAGTTTCAAGACTTACTTTCTCCCCCCCCCCCCATTTCATACACACACAAATACATACATAATTAAAATCTGGTTCCAAATGTTTCATATCTAAAATAATATGGTGGTGAAAGCAGGTCCTTCTATCAGTCCTTCAGTTCACAGAATCTGCATAGCAAATTGGGGGAGGGAAGCAGAGGGACTCACATGAAATACAGTAGCTATATTCCCATTTTTGTACCAAAGCACTTTTTGAAATGACACAGATCTCTGCTCCTCCACTCCAGTTTCCTATTCTTTGTGGCTTTCCATTCATTATTTAAAAAAAAACTCAAAATAACAGCCCCCCCCCCTCAAATCCCTTCTTCTTTGTTTCCCAGGACATTGGGGGTTTTTTTGTGTGTGTGTTTTCTATATTTTGACTTAGTTTTGCATTAGTGTTACTTTATACATCAGGGGCAAGCTGGATATTGGTGTAAGTGTGATGTAGCTATTGAAAGAGTTGTGATCTCTGCATTTCATTTTGCAGTTCAGCTGGAAAGATCTCGTTTCCAAATACACCCACACACAGCCGCAAGGAAAGAGAGAGAGAGAGAGAAAGAGAGAGAGAGAGTCTTGCAGAGAGGAGAGGAATATTGGGGAGAACTATCATGGAAGATTTGCAAGTATTACAGAAAGAAAAAAATGCAGAAAACTTGCATTCAGGTGGGGACAGTTAGAGGGACATGCTCTTGGCACTTGAGATGCTAAAATATTACATCTGGAGAGAAGGACAGACACCTTGAAAATGGGCAGCCAAAGCTGTTGTGCTCTGTTCAAATACAACAACTTAGAAATCAGATTTCACACATGTATCTCTCTCTTCCCGTCTCCACCCCCACAAACCACCCCCAAAAAGGAACAAACAATGCAGACTAGATTTTGTATATATAGAGAGATATAATTGGCTACCAGGAGAAATTCCCTCTTCTGGCTGAAGATAATATGGAAAGGGGAAAATCCCAAGAATGTGTGGCTTTGTCCCATTTTCTGTATTCCCTTTCCTTCACCTGCTGCTCAGTGTTTTATACAGGCAGTCCTCGACTTACAACATTTCATTTAGTGACCATTCAAGGTTACAGCGGCACTGAAAAAAGTGACTTATGACTGTTTTTCACACTTATGACCTTTGCAGCATCCCCACGGTCACGTGATCAAAATTCAGACGCTTGGCAACTGGTTCATATTTATGACGGTTGCAGTGTCCCCGGGAACACCTTTTATGACCTTCCGACAAGCAAAGTCAATGGGGAAGCCAGATTCACTTAACAACCGTATTACTAATTTAACAACTGCAGCAGTTCACTTAACAAATGTGTCAAGAAAAGCCATAAAATGGGACAAAATTCACTTAAAACTTGTCACACTTAGCAACAGAAATTTTGGGGTCAGGTTGGGGTCAGGTTGTAAGTTGAGGGCTACCTGTACTCACAGTACTTTTGTTTCTTCCATGCAGGCATTTGTGTTGGATTAAAGAGAGCTAGATAATTAACGTCCTATTTCAGATTGTCTTTGCAATTGTGATACAGAGGAGTATACATGCACCAAGTTTTCTACCTGCTGTGGAAATACTGCTTGAGGCCCTGTGTTGCATGAATGAGGAAGGCAGAACCTTTTCTCTCTACAGCAGTCTTCTCCAACTGGTTGCCCCCCCCCCCAATGCTGGGACCACAGTTCCTCTGGCAGCATGCCTGTTTGCTAGGCTGGATAAGAGAGATGAGAACTGAAGTCCAGAACAGCTCAACTTACTACATAAAATGAGAACCGAGGAATGAAATGCACCAAGAGAAGGATTCTGATGGCTGGTTTATACAGAAATCTCAGGAGATGATCACAGACCAAATCGTTTGTAGGAATGATTCAATTACTAGTTCTTTTAAATTTGTGGTTGAGAAAATTAAGAGGTTGGAAAACCATGCCCAGTAATTTTCTTCTGTTGAGTAGCAGCTCACATGTCCTTGAATCAGTGAAGTTATAGGACAGTCTTTGTCCCTTGTAGGTGCTGAAAAGATAAAAGAAGACAGCATCTAATTTCCACACTCCTCAGTGGGGGAAAAAAACCCGCTTTTAATTTCATTTGTTGGCCCACAACAGCCGTAAAGACCCATAAACTCTTTCTAAATACAATGATTTCTGCCTGTTGTTGAGGCTGTGCCGCCTCTGTGGCATGGAGTAGCTCAGAAATGGATAGCACCTGAGCTGAGGGCTACCCTTGGTTTTTGAGTGCCATGAAGGGAGTCATATGTTCCAAAACAGGCAAAGCCTGGGCAAAAGTTGGAGGAGTCAGATTAACTATTCCATTTCTTTTGATTGAATGCGTATTTGAATTTAAGTGAGATTAATCAAATACCTCTATTCTTTGTTTATTTAATAAAGTTCCCTTTGCCACATTTTTTAGTGGCAATGTTCAGAAGGACTGTGGTATCTTTCGAAAATTTATAGGCCTCAGCTGGTGCACTCCAGGGGAATGACAGTTTGCTGCCCGAATTGAAAACTGACAGTGAAAGGGCAGAGGTGGTGTTCAGCAGATTCTGACCAGTTCTGGAGAACCGGTAGAGGAAATTTTGAGTAGTTTGGAGAACTGGTAAATACCACCTCTGACTGGCCCCACCCCCATCTATTCTCTGCCTCCCGAGTCCCAGCTGATTGGGAGGAAATGGAGATTTTATAGTATCCTTCCCCTGCCATGCCCACCAAGTCATGCCATACCCACCAAGCCACACCCACAGAACTGGTAGTAAAAAAATTTGAATCCCACCACTGCGAAAGGGGAATTTGGCCAATGCCAGAGCTTCTGCCGTCTCTTTCTTTCTCCGAACATCTCTATAATTAGTAGAATTCTCCAGTCCATGGAATAGCTGATGTTTCAAAGGTTCCTTTGAATCTCGAAATGACAGCACCCTTAATTAAAAATGTAAGGTTAAAAAAAATTGCTACTTGTTTATTAAAAATAAGGGATTTTAAAGCCTTTCCTCACTTTAATTATGATCTAATTATGGCAACAAAGTTAACTGTTCCAGTAGCTATTTTCCCCTTCCCAAATACAGTGCCAGCAGTATTTAGTTTAGCATAATAGTTCTGACATCAAGGCTGTGCTCAAACATGAGACTTCCTTCACATTATATTGTTGTTTTTCTGTTCTTGTGGCCTGTTGAATGGCAGTGTAGCAACCACATATTAAATCATTTATTACAAAGGAACCTGGCATAACCTTTCCACTCCAATGAATGGATCACGATAGAGTAGTTTTCTATATTTTAGAACCGTCCCTCTCACTTTCTCTTCCATTCATTCTTCATCTTCTCAGAATATAGCAGCGCTCAGGAATTCAATGAACCCAAATACCTTTCACTTCTTTTTTTCCCACTGGAACAACAAAATATCACAATATTGAAACCACTTCCTTTGATAGTGAAATAAGGACTCCTATCACAATATATATCTAACCTTATCCCAATCACAAGCAAAGTAAATATTTACACTGAAACTTTTAACCATAGGATTCAAGAGATCAGCTTCAGCTGATGGATGTTTAAGAGAATTATTCCTAGGAAACAGTGGTTTTGTCATTGTGCGCCAGTTCATTATTTTGTGCCTTTGCTTTCCTTCCTGAGAATGAATGTTGTCACAGGTTTGACAACAGGAATATGTTACTTTATAACTGCACAGGCACATTTATGGAACCATTTAAAAATTGTATCTTTTAAATGCTATTTTGAAATTAAATAGGAATGTGAGCAGGCTTGGGAACCTCAAATACTTGCAACAATGCAGATGTATATGCAAGAAAGCAGGAGGTAAGTGACGAATGTGGCTGATCTCATCAAAATATTTATTCCTCAATTCTCTACAGAGCATAGTTACTTTGCTGCTTTGTTTTTTGCCCACTTATGTTATCCCCAGAAGGAACACAACTGGACAAGAGGGAGATTATTACTACCATATGAACTGTATCTTCCAAATGTTGTATTGATGTACACCTTAAAAAGTCTGTCCAGAAGTCAATTAATGCAAAAACCAAGACGTTTTGGAATCAGGTATCTATTATGGTTCAGAAAATCTTGAGAATGGGTGTAAAATTGAGACCTGAAGTTTTCCTATTAGGGATAGCAGATAAATAGGTGAAAAGCAAACAATGGGACTTGGTTTTTATATATGACATCAGCTGCAAGGTTGTTACATGCATAAAGATGGAAAGAAGAGAATACACCCACAATGGAAGAATGGACTTTGAAATTAAGATGGTGAGATTTGAGATGGTGAAATTAACTACCTTGATTGGAGATGGCAATTTGACTAAGTTTCTTGGTACTTGGATATCACTGTTAAATTTCTTAGAATACAAGGAGAAAAATCAACTTTTGACTTTGGCTTTCGAGGATTAGATTTGATTTGACTAGAGAAATATTGTGGATTTTTAATTATATGGTAAATCATATTTGATAATTTACTATATGTTAGATTAAAAGTAGGAGAAGAAGAATATACTATCAATATTATTGTTGTTTTTTAGAATGTTGATTGTTAGTATCTTAGGAAATTTTAAGTATTGGTATTATCCATTTAAACTCAGAGGTTGTTATGTTATATTATTATCTCTGGAAGAAGTCAGAGGCCATTTTTCTTACATTTGTTTGATGTATTTCTTTTGTCACTTTTAAACTTGCCCTGTTATTCCTATCACCCTTTTGTCTTAGTGTGTATTTTAACATTTGTTTTTGAAATTTATTAACGATATTTTAAAAAGCAAGGATGAAAATGGACATTCTTGTCTGAAAAGTGGGAAAGTAGCAGAAACATGTCATTAATCTTTACTTTAGATGTGGGCATTTTATGAATCCCAAAGGAAATCCAAGCCTGTTTACTAAGGTAAATGGCTACTGTTTAGATATTTTGTCAAAGGCCTTTTCAGCATCTAATGATAAAATTACAAATAGATCTTGGTTTTATTTTATTTGTTTTACTATACTTTGTGGGGGGTTTTTTTTACTTTTTTTGTTATGTTGAATCACTTTTAAAAGCACTTTTTATGCGTTGATTCTTTGAGAATGTATGCTTTTGTATATCACAATCATATCTGTGATTTGTTTCTTTCCTTTTATTATTTTAAAAGCAGTAACTTTTTTTTTATAAAAAAAGACTGATATACATCCATTTTGTGTGGGTTTAATGTATGTGCTCTGATATATATGCTATGGTGTTGTGTGAAAGGAAATGTTATAACCCTAATATTTTCTTCACCCCTAAAGCCTTCCAGGTTTGAGATGTTCCTCTAAAGTCAGAGCACAGGATTCCATTCTGGTTTGTTTGTTTGCTTGATGGTAGTAGAGCAAAGCTATCTTTAGCCTTTATGTAATTACCATGATTACGTTTAACAGCCTGTGTTACCACCAGAAAGACAAAGAACATTGTTAAAAACAGTCACAGGTGGACCTGCTAGGACAGAGGTGTCAAACTCAAGGCCCACGGGCCGGATCTGGCCCACGGGGTACTTAGATCGGGCCCACGGGGTTGCCCTGAAAACAGAGAAGGACTGGCTCATGGTGCCTCTGCCAGTGAAAATGGAGCTCAGGAGGGCCGCACGGACCTCCCGAGCTCCATTTTCTCTGGCAGAGGGTTGCAGGAGGCCATCACAGCCAGAAACGGACCTTGGGAGCCCATTTTTGCTGGCAGAGCGCTCGGGGCACCACAGGTGACCCCCAATATGATTGACGTTGAGCAGGCCATACCCAGCATGCCCATACCCCCTCAGTCCCCCAAAGTCAAACACAACCCTGATGAAGCCCTCAATGAAATCGAGTTTGACACCCCTGTGCTAGGAGCTTTGGACATCAGAATGTCAGTACCACACAATCTCTTGAGGTCATTCCCTCAAAGGCTTTGTAGTTTGAAGGCACTGCCCTGCTTGAGGATTTGTGTTTGGTATGATCATAGAAATCCATAGAGGCCAGCAGGCTATCTGCCTTTGCTGTGGTTTTGAGACATAGCTACCTATGGAAAGTAATGAAGACTGTTTCCTTCCTTCTGGCAGATCTTGATCTTTTCAAGCTGGGTAAGCCAGGATCGTGCCACCAGAGCATATAACAGATTTGTTTTTGCCTCTCTTATTTATCTGTCCCCATACTCAAATGTTTCAGTGGCTGCTTCTTTCCAGTTTCTTCTCTTTGAAAAAGCAAGTTGCTTCTGTCCTACCTTCTTCTGCTCTCCCTCTGATCCTTATAACTGCAGGGTTCTTCAGAGGCTCCTACTTCTTTCTGCGTTCCTCTGGAGCTGATTAGAGAGAATAGTGAAGGCGGAGTATCTAAAGCAAACCTGTTTCTGGTATTTGGAAATCGGAAGCCCAGAGCAACAAACGAGTTTTTAGTGGAATCTCTCAGACATGACCTTTTTTAAAATTCCTCTGCACTCTGAAAGTTATTTTTCTTGGGATAATGTCCCGGCTAGTCTACTCCCTCCTTAATCTCTTTGCTTCTTTTCAATCCATCCATTTTTCTCAGTATCGGCACGATTAACAGAAAATGAACATGCTTTTGAAAGCGGCGGCCATGCAAGACGGTGCAGAAATTGATGCTTGTGGTTTCCTCTCTGTCTGATTAGAATCTGAAATTCTCCATTTTCAACAGGATTTGGATGTTCAGGGCTGAGCTAAAAAGTCTCTATAGCAACTGTGGAGAAGAACTTTTCCAGCACAAATCTGTCTCTGTGTTAGAGAGAGGTCATTTCTGGTATAGTGATTTGTCTATTTTAAAATCGTATCATATTTGCGGCAGTAAACGCTGGAAGAGTGGGAGAGGTGTGGAATTTATTTAAGCTGGAGCCACAACAAGTATGATTGCTTTGCCCACAAAAGTCTTTTGTTTCTGGAGGTCTCCAGTCTGTTTTAAAATGCTAGATCAGCTTTCCCCAACATGGTGGCCTTGAGATGGGTTCAAATACTGCGAATTTCAGTCTTGACACAATTGGAAGGCACCAAGTTGAGAATGATTGTTGATATCTATATAACAATACTGCCAGGATGTAAAATCCAGAGACTAGTTAATTGAAATTATTTAGCAGTGTGCTCAGCACAAGCTTTATATGTCTTCAGGTTGTGGTTGTGATGGCCATTTTGATGTTCATTTTGACCCATGTTGTCACAGGAGTATAAAATCTCTCTTCTTCTCCACCTGTTCTGTTATCTAGTGCTCAATGTACTTCATGGTATTTGTGCTCCAGATAGCAATGTGTAGGCATTTGGATACTAAATTAATGGGAGAGTTAATGAAATATTACAGTAGACTATGTAGACACAATTATATCAGTGTAAACATACCCTAGAGCCAGAAACGACTAGCACGCATGTGCGGGGGAACTTTTACCTTTTAAACATACTTGAGTTATTGTTTTCTTAGAAAATGGCTCTCAATTACTGATACAAATTGACAAAGCAAAGTACAATAGCAAAGGTCTGCAATTCCATTTTGTCAAATATGTCTGATGACCCTAAGCCATGACGTGATCTATTACTCAAACCAAGCCAATTATAATTTATTCAGCAAACATGGCTTACTGTGATATATAAACTCAACTTTTGGCAGATATCACACAACATCTTATGATTTGAAATGTAAGCAGGCAGGTTTTCCTAACAACTGACAAGAAAAGTATATAATAAAAATGCACTGGGATTATTTAATATACCAAAGGATACAAGAGACAGTTTTTTTTTATTAACACAATGTGAGGTATCCATTATATCTCTATATCCTCCTCCCCCCTAATGTTTTCCCACAAGTGCAAGGTAATTTTTTTCAGCTCAGCCAAGGGTTGCTCCTTTGGTTGCAACAGGAAATGACTGACCAGTTTGTCACTGAATATACATAAAGTATATTAAACATTGTTCACTTTCTGTATTAATACTGGAAAACTGTCTGATTTATTACTTCATGTTTCTTTAATTGGCTTTTATTGCTTGACAATTTTGTAAGCCACTCTGGAAATACTCTTGGACCAAAAAAAAAAAAGATTAAGAATCTTAAATATCATGAAAGCAAGCATTATGGGTCTGTTTTGTCTGGAGAAAACATGAGACAAAGCAGGCTCATCAACTTGGATTCATGCTATTCATATCTGTCAGCCTTCTCTTTGCCTTCTAGACTTTTTTGGAGTCATCTAGAGATTGGATAACCAAAACACCATTTTAATTTTCATTTCCAGTGGGCTACACAACACTGGGCATCACTGAGGGACTCTTGTGTTTCCTAATGACAGTTTTGCAGGTGGTAACATCTGACTAACCTTGGCTGAGTTTAGAACCTAAGTATGATTCAACATAGTTAGTACTTTAATGGGAGACAGTCAGGAAAAAAAAACAGGGTATATTGTAAAGTCAAAAGACAAACTGGAAGAAAAATAATGCAAAACACTTTATTCTGCTGAGAATACCTTGCTCTTACATTAATACATCCATTACAGGGGTGAAGTGCTCCCGGTTCGGACCGGATTGCACGATCCGGTAGCAATTGTGGCCGGTGGTTCGGAGAACCGGTAGCGATGGCGGCGCGAGGCTCCGCACACCCGCCTGGGTGTTGTTACTTCCTGGTTTTAACTAGGAAGTAATGTGCTTTTTACCCTCTGCGCATGTGCAGAAGGTTTTGCACATGCGCAGAGGGTCTGCATGCACATGTGACATGTGCACGCACATAAGTGAAGCGAGCCTGCGCGCGGGGTGCGTGCACTTCCGAACTGGTAAGGAAGGTAAGTAGATTTCACCCCTAATCCATTATGACATGTGAGGTTGAGTTCAGCTCAGAAGAAGATTTTTTTTTAATTTGGCATCGTCCAATATGGCTAGACTTGCAGTTTAATTGTGATTTGATATAGTGCATAGGATGGTGCTCGGCTCAGTAACTTAACCTCAGTTTTTTCCCCCAATAGCTTTTCTGGACAGACTTGCCAATTATTCCTCCTCAATCTCCAATCCCTCACTAATGAGGTGCACAACAAGCATGCATGGGCTGTGCTGGCTTGGGCCCTGATGTTTCCCACAAAGGACCTACCAGCCTCCTCCTGAGAACCCTGGTGCACTCTTCCCCATAAATCCTGTTGATGTTGTTGCCAGTCTCATTAGAGTCAGAAAAAGGTCAGTTCTCAGGTGAGTAAGGGTTCAGGAAACAGGCTCTGTAGAAAGATACCTGCACGCTCAGCAATAGAAAGTGGGTACCTTATCCTTTCACTGTAAAGCCATTAGAAAGAACTTACGAAAGGTCTACAATAATATCTTAAGAGGTAAATTAGTTCTGATGGGAAATAGTTCAGTTGCAGAATTTCTTGTAACCAGTCCTTTCCCTTCAGCATTGTACAGCCTGTTAAGAAGACTTTGTGTGATTATTTTCTACTGAGTCAGCTGCCCAAGAGCTCAACACTCCAGAGAAATCCTCTCTGCCACTAATTTATTAGAATGAAAGTAACTGATATCTCTTCTCCTTCTGTAGCATGGACCAAGCAGGGGAATATGTGCTAAAATCCTTTTCTCGGAATTATCACAACTGGTTCACTAAGAATTCTACATCCTATTACATAGACTGTAACAAGTTCACAAGAAAAGATTGAAAAGGAAAAAAGAAATGGAAGAAATAATGGCCAGTTTCTTTTGAAAGAGCTGCTCCCTCCAGTCCAGGTGTCCACACACACAAGCATAGAGAACAGAGCAAATTTTCATAGGTCAGTCTTGTTTCATAAAAATTATGCCAGTACTCTTCCTAATCCTAGCGTGTTGTACAAATTACTTGCTTACAATTGCCCCCTTCCATCTCCAAACTGGAGACTGCTCTCCTGACTGGATTTTTAACATTTTCTTATCTTAGGTTTCAATTCTATGGATTGTCAACTCAGCTACTTTTCTTTAATTCTTTTGGCATCTGGAGTTCTTGAAGAGAAATTTCCCCATGTCCACTGCATTCTTAACAGGGGAAATATTTACCAATACTGTGTTAACGATTCTTTGTGTTTTGATACTAAGATTGATATGGATGGCTTCATAGAGTGAGTAGTGTGAGATAAGAAGGATATTCATCTTATGATTATATTTATGGCATATTGGTTTTCTGATTTTGGATTTTTCTGTCCAAATGACAACTATATAGAAAGCAGGGAACTAGAAGGGACAATAATAGAAATCCTGGGCAGATCATGACGCTATACTGTATTTTATGAGCCTTTTCAAGCAGAAATAGAGGAGGAATGTGTTAATACTGATAGTGTATGACAGGGTCATCAGTTTATATCAATGCTATTAGCAATGGGATTATCACTTTGAAATCAGTGTAACTGTGGTTTATCAACATTTAATGTCCTTTTCAACGAAGCTATGTAACTCTTTAGGTAAAATGCAATAATAATAGCTCTTTCATATGGTAATCCTGAACATTCCAGGAACAAGAGAACATAAGTTACATAGCCTACTTTATAATTCTAGAAAAATAATAATTTTTCTATTGAATATCATAAGTCTCAGAAAAAAATACCTAGCCCCTTTTCCCAGATCAGAGTTGCCACATAATAGGGGTATAAGAAAAAAAAATCTAAAAATCCAACAGTAATTTAAAGATGAGTAATATGAAAATAAGAGATGCGGTGGCTCAGTGGCTAAGATGCTGAGCTTGTCGATTGAAAGTTCGGCAGTTCAGCAGTTCGAATCCCTAGTGCCGTGTAACGGGGTAAGCTCCCGTTACTTGTCCCAGCTTCTGCCAACCTAGCAATTCGAAAGCATGTAAAAAATACCTTTGGTAGGAAGGTAACAGCATTCCGTGCACCTTTGGCGTTTAGTCATGCCGGCCACAAGACCACGGAGACGTCTTCGGACAGCGCTGGTTCTTCGGCTTTGAAACAGAGATGAGCACTGCCCGCTAGAATCGGGAACTACTAGCACATATGTCCAAGGGGAACCTTTACCTTTACCTTTTTTAATATGAAAATATAGACACACAGACCCACGCAGCCATTTTGTGTCTGGTAGGCCTGCTTGTCTCCAAAAAATAGTCTGTCATTATTTTATTTATATACTTATTGCTAAAGTATGTACATACGTATTGATATCACTGCTTCAGTGATAAAGGCTATAACAGGGCTATGAGTTTTCACATTTTAATAAAATGCTATCAAACCAACTGCAAATGGCTTAGCAAAACCGAAGTCACTACTTGGTTGTATGAAATTTGACTGACTTCATCCTACCTACTAATTCATTTAATTCTTCCCCCACCCTGAACAGGTGAGAGATTTGAGGTTCTCCAGATAACATTCCTTACTTACATTCTTGCACCTGAGAAGGAGTCATTAATGGAGCTCATTTACTGGGTTCAGATCTACATATATTTTTTAAAAAATATATGTATATTATTAAAATGTATATTTTTAAAAAATGTGGGTAGGGCTGCAATGGTCTTGTCTGTAGCGAGGATGTTTATTTTTCTGCCTAGTTGCTCTATGAGAAAAAATGTTCACTGTTGAAAGAAAATATCTGTATTTAACCTGGAAATAGATTCAAGGGGTCTTGTGGGTTTGCTGTCTCCATCTTCTTCTCCTTGTGGTCAGTGAAGCTTATTAAATCTGTAAAAATGTCTCTGAGTAGATTTCAGGTTGAATGTGCAATGGCAAAATTGAAACTGAAACATGATTCCTGCAATCTCCCTCTCCCCTCCCTCTT
Source organism: Ptyas mucosa (assembly GCA_012654045.1). Lineage (NCBI taxonomy): Eukaryota > Metazoa > Chordata > Lepidosauria > Squamata > Colubridae > Ptyas > Ptyas mucosa. The sequence continues at coordinate 2,163,429 of WNWU01000040.1, read as the reverse complement.
TTTGGGGGAGAGCATCCTTAGCTAATGTCTTCCCATAAGTATGAAGAGTGTGACTAAGTGCCAAATCCATGAGATTTGCATGTGTGCACAGCTTTTGTCTCCTAGAAGTATATGAAGGGATGCTCATAAAACCAATAGATGAATATTGGTTAAAAAAAAATCAACTGTGTCTAACTAATCTCTATCCATTATTGATATTGCCCTAGAGAATAAATATGGGTTATAAGGAGAATAGTTATCACTAAGACAGTGTTGGACTGCAGCAGAACCATGAATAAATAAATCTGGTAGAAAAAGGTTGGCAAGGAGATCCAGAATCCAAAATTATCTTGTGAGTTCCTTTTCGAGTTAAAACTGGCAATCATTCAGAAGCTAATGCTGTTTTATCTATTGAACTAAGAAAAATAGGGCTATCACTGTAAGGAAGAGGTGATTTTTGATGGGTCAAGGGGATATAGCTTGGAGTTTAGCTTGGCTTTCAAAAAGTTGACTTCACTGAAATGTGTTGATCTCTTGTTGCTCCCATTTTCCATATAGTCTCTTTAGCAGAGGTGGGCTTCAAAAATTTTAGCAAGGGGTTCTCTGCCCGGTTGCTGGGTGGTTTTGGCCATGGTGGGCGTGGCTTCCTGCACTATGGCTGGGGGGGGGGGTTGCCCTCCCAGGGCTCCAGAGGCCCTCTGGAAGCAGGAAACAGGCCCATTTCTGGCCTTCTCCAATTTCCGGTAGGCCCGTTTTTCACCCTCTCCGAGCCTCCGTGCACTCCCTGCACTTACCTGCATCCAAAACAGGTGACATGGGGACTCCTGGGTGGGGAGGGGCGAGGTGGGTGGGGCCAGCCAGGTGTGGGATTTGGGGGTTCTCTGAACTGCACAGAATCTTAGCTAGAGGTTCTCCCAAACCCCTGCGAACCCCCAGCAGCCCACCTCTGATCTTTAGTCTCAGTTTCGGGTGTCAGAGAAGGGCTCATCACCCTCTAGAAATAGAAGTCCTAGGAAACGGAAAAAAAAAATAATCTGCTGGAATCTACCATTCTTGCTGCTGGGCCACATAATCCAGCATACATTTCAACTTAAATTTTGAAGCCTCCCAATTTCCTTTCAAAGAGGGCAGGCAAAGAGTCATCCTCCTCATCCTTCTTTGGAAAATCTCTGGACTTCAACACTCAATTAATGTCAACTTAGCTGGCATTCAAGGCCTAACATTCACCATAGCAACATGAGCATGTGATTTCACAGGTCTAAACTGGATGCCTGGAAACCTGTATCACCGGGCCTCTAGTAACCAGGGTAATTGTGTCACACCTGTCTCCCAGGTAACTCTTTGGACTCCTCAACATCTAGTACCTTGCCTCAAGTGACTGTAAGCAAAAGATATGTAACTTCCTGGTTGGATTTTACAGGGATATATATATATATATTACCAGTTCTGTAACTAAGCAGTACTGCCTGGTGACAAAAAACTTTCGGTAACCATAGTAACAGATGAACATCACATAGCAACATGTACCTCATCTCCCCATGGAAACCTACTCATTAGGGCTTTTAGTATCAATGTGTTTATTTACAAAAAAAAAATATCCATGGCATAGTTTGCTCTGAGAATAAGTTTTCTAATGAGACATACAGGTGCTAAGTATTCAGGAGAGGATCTGGATCCGGCTGCCAGATGTTCACTAAATGGAAGCAGAGATAACTTTGCTGCCATCCTGTGGTCACTGGGACTTTTGCAAGAAAGATCAGGAAGCTCTCATTAAGGATAAGTCTGAACTTTGATTCAATGTGTCAGTGGCAAAACATAGATGCTGTGTGGTCACAACCTTGCATGGTGTCCTTTACACAGGGTTAAATCTGAATTGCTGTCTCAGGGATGATTCAAAGCCATAGTTAAGATTCCACCCCTCCTCTATAACTGGGTTCCAGAGCTTCTAAGAGCCTAAGGTATAGCACAGTGATGGCTAACCTTTTTGCCATTGTGTGCCAGGAGGGGGGGGGGGTCACGCAGATGCATGCCCACACCCATAATTCTATGCGCCCCGCCCCCACGCATGCGCTCGCTCCCCCCTACTCCCAGCATGCAATGGCCTGGTGGGCCCAGTAGGCCTGTTTTTCTCTTTCCCCAGGCTCCAGAGCCTTTCTAGGAGCCTGGGGAGGGTGAAAACAGCCTTCTCCACCTCCCTGGAGGCCCTCCGGAGGCCGAAAATGGCCTGTTTGCCAACTTCCGGTCCCACATTATATATATATATAATGTAAAGAAAGAAACAGACATTCTGTGAACTCCGGAACTAAAATAGAGTATTAAACTACCATTACAGAGATATCTGCCTTCATATGCCATTAATCAATTTGGCCATTGTGCGGGTAATAGGCCCTTCCAGCCATCTCCCACTTGTCATTAGCTGTGTTGTTTTTGCTGTCGTCATGCTGGTTGATGGAGGCTTAATTCCTACTGATTCCTCCCTCCTAGCCTGCTTATCTGTGGGAGATGAAGTTAGCCTGTCAACCATCTCCATTTGTTGTCTTGTCCGTGACCTTGTAGTCAGCCTGGTTTGTTTCTCATTAATCCTATCTGTTATAGTTTGAGACAGCCCTGCCGGGTTGTTCTGTGTTTGGTCAGGACTGACTATGCCTTCACAGGCTGAGTCTGCATGCTCAGAGGTGGGGGGAGGGTACCATTGGTCTCTGCTCCCTGATGGGAAGCTGTCTCTGCTCATCCTGCAGGGTCTTTCCTGGTATCTCAAAGCCTGGTAGGCTGGTGGCACTTCGATATGCCTGTTGATGGAATTGTTATTAGAGAACCAGGCTTCTTTTAGTAGGTGTCCTCCTTTAGTCCTCTCATGGGCAATAACTTCAGCTTCTTGAAAATCGAATGTCCAAATTGATAAATGGCATATAAATGCAGAGATCTCTGTAATGGTAGTTTAATACTCTGACGATGTCAGCAGATGGCTGATGAAAGCTTAGTAGAATAAAATTTTAATTATTTTAGTTCCGGAGTTCGCAGAATGTCTGTTTCTTTCTTTACAAATATACCTGGAACTCATATTTTTAGAATAGTTTGTTATATATATATATATATATATATATATCGTTTGTTATATATGGTTTCCTATATATATAATAGTTTGTTTATATATATAATTTATATTTGTTGATAAAGAAATAAAGGGAGACTAGTATAGATCTATTTCAAGCTGTTTAGCTCTCATCAGCTAGCCATACCCTTACTTATATGTGTGTGTATGTGTATGTGTGTGTATACATATACATACATACACGTACACATACATACATCTATGTACATACGTACATACATACATACATAAGCAGAATAATCCTCTAATCTTCCTGCCAGTAGCCTTTAATGGTGGTGAAATAATATCACTTTCTCCCAGTGCATCCTGCAAGGATTTCTTTTTCTCATAAGGTTTCATCCCTGGTACATTCTCAAGGAATGTTGGAGATATATATATATATATATATCAGAATATATATTTTCTTTTACATTCTTGACAACCTTGGTAGGGTTGTAAGCAACATCTTAGATGTGCTGCGTATGAGAGAATTTATTAAATATTATAAGATACTTTATTCCTTCCTGAGCACTTGCCTTTCATTTGGTGCATTGGTTTGTGATGTGCAGGAAGAGTTTGGATTCTTGAGATTAACTTGACAGAAAAAGGAAAGCAAGATTATGTCTTTAAGGCAGATAGGAAGTTTATCACAACCGCAGAAGAACCTTTGGAATATCTATTTGGATTAATGCAGAGAAACTGGATGGCCTCTTGGAACTGGACCTCAAGGAAACTTGTTACAAACAGACGTAGGTATAAATGACCAACTTTCTTCAAAAGTGGTCAGATAAGCAATATTCCTATGACATTTTCCCATATTTATGAGCTGAGATGCCTTAGGTGATCTTCTTCTTCAAAGTTGCAGCATTGCAGAGAGTAAGAAAGATGATCTTAATGGAGAAAGGTAGGAACTCTTTCTTACTTAGGCAAAAAGGGTGAAACATTCTTTTAAGTTCAGAGCAGTGAGATAACGTTCAGCTCAGGGAGATGTTTTCCTGATTTGACCAGAGTATAAGAAAGAGGAGAAAGTACAACATAAACTGTCTTATTCTAGCGAATCTCAGTAAAATTAGTTTTAGCCTTCCTGGGGAGTCGATTTCCTGAACTTGTCTACTAGTGGGGCTGATAACCAATCTTGCAAGTTCGATTGTACTGTAGCCCCTCCCTGCCTCACAGGGTAGTCGTTGTGGGGGAATCTAGCAGGAGAGCAAACTTTGCGTGAACTCCCTTTTGCTCCTGAATGAAAGGTGAGATATAAATCAAATAGATGAATAAACGAAGCTTGAACTGTATGGCGGTCCTGCTAAAACTGCTTCCCTGTTGTGAATATTGAGAAAAGAACAGAAACACTATCCTGTTTCTGGTCACAGGCAAGGAGAAGAAGAAAGTGTTAATTCTTGGAATGCCCTGGTTTGTAAGTGATTGCGAATTAAACTATAAGGTACTCTGTGCCGACCGGCTGCTCTCACTTGCTGAGCAATACCCAGGAGTAGATGAATAAAGGATTACATGTAGGGTCTTTTGTCTGCTTCTCCAATTCACAATTAACTTATTTGGCATGTTGTGTAGCTGAAAATCAATTCCGGCTCCTCTGATAGTTTGCATGCTTGCATCCTGCCAAGGAGAAAACTGTTCTGCTTGGATTCTTCTTGTTATCCCCTGTGTTCCCTCCCCCCCTCCCCCCCACCCCCAGGAAAGATACATTCAGATGACCAATTCCTTCCTTCCACAGCTGACATAGTATGATTATATTAAGCTGACAATGCCCTTGAATATGCCCAGATATACCATAATTGCTCTGAATTGTCATAGTGGCCTCTGGCTTGTTGCAAGCCGTTTCTGCAAAGGAGCCTTCTCGGTAGAGAAACATAATGCTTTGCATGCCACCGCAGGCCCATATGTATTATCAGATGCAAAGCAGTCCATTTCTGTGCATGACAGCTGATTTATTGTTATAGTCTATCTAGTTAGAAAACACCTTGTGGCCTTTTTGTAGCAGGGACTATTGTAACCTTGGGCTTTATAGATACGTTAGCATGTGATGATGTCACCTTTCACACATTATAACTACTCTAAATTCTGCAAGATGCATAGTTGGGAGGGAGAACAGAGAAAACAGCTGGGTCTTGATTATAAATTTATACTTGGTAAATTGAAAAGAGTCCTACATTTATGTAGGAACCCAGCCCCCTTCACCCCAAACACATCAAATTTGCAGGTATAGTTTATGTGTGTGTATGCATGATTTCCATGATTCTCTAGGTAGCATGGCCAAATGACATAGGCAACATAATGTCGACAGATGTCAGCTTTCTTGTAGAAGAAAAGATGGTGCCTCTGGCCCACAAGTCAAATGATTTTAAGACTGTATTCATTGTACCGTTCTTAGCAAATGAAAACACTCTATTTGTGTGTCCAGAACAAGAGGCAAATGTAATAGTTATCTTTGGAACATGTTCTGTTTTCAATGGGCTATTGAGGTGAGGTGGAAAAGAATTGGGTGCTGTTAATTCTCATGGTAGCCTTGTTTTAGGAATCTTTCAGGACCCTTTGCATATTGATACTTCTTGTAGTACCTTTATTTTAGGAATGTAGTTACTGTTAATCAGTACTTGAGTTTGCAATTAGTATAAATAAGGATTTACATGCTTCAATGAATGTTCAAAACATTCAAATGCATTTCAGTGTTCAAGTGTTAATAATAGTAAAACAAGAATGATGAGCATATCAAATGAATGTTGGAAAGACAACTTTTTAAGATTCACAGCAGTAAAACTTAAGATGTATTCTTATGTGAGCCAACAACAACAACAAAAAGAACACTAATGTGAGAGAAGGGAGTGGAGTGTCAAATGAGAAAAGTCATTTGAGACTTCTTGTCAGTGGACGAGTGAAGGCTGGAATTGCTCTTTATTGGGGTAGAAGTCTTCAGGAGAAAAAGGCAGGTTGTTGGTTTCACATATGTTGAAATGAAGTTAGTAATAGCTCCCAGAACTATGCTTGCATTGAGAGTAGAGACAGGTCTGGACTGGAGCTGATTCCAAACATCCACAGACCCAATATGGAAAAGTAAGCCTTAGGTTACATTGCAGTAGTCACCTACTATAGAGTTTCAATGGGAAGGAGATGAGTCCCTGTATCCTATAACAGAGTCCCTCTTCCAAACAGTTAATAGGATTATAAGAGGAAAAATGACTGACGATAGGGTCATCTCCACCACAGTTTCATTTATTTTCTGCCCTATGTGCTGGAACTGCAGAACACACAATTCTAAGGAGTTGTATTCATGCAAATCCCAAGAAGCTAGTCTAGACAGATGTACTCATGCCTTAAAAAAAGAAAGATATTTTTCAGTAGCTGCCTGCATAGTAGCTTCACATTGCTTTCTACATTTTCAGAGTTTAAAGAGTTTGGAAACACTAAAGTAAGGGAAACCATCTCTGATCTACGTGACAAGTATTTCCCCTGTGTTTTCTTGAAAACAATTATGCAAAATCCATAGACAGAATAATGATACTGATGTGTGTAATTCCTTCTGATCGCCTGGCAACCCCCTCCCTATTCATTTACAGATGAACTGCAGTCCTTCTCTAATTTCTTTCTGTCATATCACTTGCTCTTTCTCCCAAAATGGAAACATGAACTATAAATTATTTAAAAGTCTGAGTCTAGAAGCTGAGAATCATAACTCTTTTGGATTTAAGAAACAAGGGATTAAATAGAAACCTTGGCTTCATTATCATTAGTCTCCACAACAGCAGTATCTCTCCACCTATACATAAGTACCATTTTGTTGACCTCTTGTCTTGTTTCACAACCTCTTCATGTCAGTGTCCCTGTTCTTCTGACGTTTTATCCATTTTTGAACTCAGAAGTCCTTGGGGCTCTCTGAGCGTGGTTGCTTTCTTGCAGACATTTTGATACCAAACTAGGTAACATCTTCAATGTTAGAAGGGAGTGTAGTTTGCTCTTTCATTAATACACTAGCTTGCCCTGTCAGTGTTGGTTACTTGATTAGGCTGTTTGCTACTTGATTGAGTTGATAATTCCTTAATGAGGGTATTGGTTACTGCTTACTTGTTTGTTTGGTGTTAATCCTAGTGTTGATCCTTTCTTATCTGGGTGTTGATTGCTGGTGATGAGGTGTTCTAGTCTTTTCATTTTGGCTTTTGTATTATCTCTTTTGAATGGTGTGTTAATGCTGTTTATCTCTCTATGTCTATTGATGGCTCATTTGTCTGTGTGCCAAGCTTCCAGGAAATCCCCAGGGGTTATTTTGTGTGTGTGTGTGTGGGGGGGGATTTAGTTTGATCTAGGATGCTTACAGGTTGCCCTGATAGACTGTTCCCATCTGAGCAAAAACACATAATCTCTGCCTTGATATAGCCAACAAAGTGAGGAAACCCATAGCTTAGAGGTTAATACATCTACCTAAAATGTAAACAGCCCAGGTTTGAATCCCAGAAGGGTATGGCTAACTGATGAGAGCTAAATAGCTTGAAATAGATCTATCTAGTCTCCCTTTATTTCTGTGTTGATAAAAATAAATAAATAAATTTAAGGTGCTCACAGTTGTTAGAATTTGCTGTTCAACATTTCAAAGTGAATGTGTCTACCAAATCTTTGCCTCCCACCCCAACACAATCCCTAGTACACGTCTCCTGCGTGAGCAGGGGGTTGGACTAGATGACCTCCAAGGTCCCTTCCAACTCTGTTACTGATCTTGGTCCTTCGCTGCCACTTAAAGTTTAGCGATGCCATTGCATTTGTCATTTGGGTCTTCTCCCACAGGGGAGAGAGGCTCCATGTCCTTTGCCACCAGAGAGAAACATACTGGGGCAAGATCTGAGAAGTTACATCTAACTAACAAAGTCTACAATATAATAATAACCTCTGCTGATTGTTGGCCAGTTACAGACGAGTTGCTGTCAAATAAAAACCCATGTGGGGAAGAACTATATAGCAGCCAGGCTCATTTTCCCTGTTGTAGTGTTATAATCTGTGGGGCATCTGACTTCAGTGCTGTGGACCATTACGTTACTGCTGGAATCAATGAGATCACAAATGAGTGGAGCACGAAAAGGAAGGAGACGACTGCAATAACCATCAATGGCAGACTCAAGCAACTAAAATCTACAGTGGAAAGATCACCAGCAACTAAACTACTACTTCTCTTGTAGTTAAGATGGGTGTTCACATGTTCATAGCATTGGTTGCCCTGCATTTTACACAGCAGTACGCTGATTGTCATAAGCCCTGCCAAATATCGCATGTTGTTTGGAAGGATACTGCCACCAGGGTGTTTTGTATGTTAAAATGATTCCCATGTAAATCCTGTCCATGCTCTGCCTTTCACATGCATTTGTGTTTAATGCAGTGCACATTCCCAAGTTGACCCATCTGGCACTGCTGTCTGAGAGTACTTTTCTTTCATTTGTGGGCTTGTTAAACTTAATGACTTTAATGAGTGGATCAAGTATGAAGGGCCCACTTGATCAATCCTATTAAATGATACAGGAAAAAGGGAATTGGTTCCTTGTTAACTTGGCAACAATTTGTAAGAATAATCTATTTTGACATCTTTTTATTTGGCTGTCAGGAAGCTGAGGCATTGAGGGCATTGCCAAAAAGCCCCTGTCTGGGTTTTTTTTTTTTTTTTAAACTCTTACTGGATCGTAGATCATGTTTCTTTTTTGAGTTCTGAATACTGATGGTTGGCAAGAGAATATGTGAAACAACACCACTGAAAGTAGTGTATCTTAGTGTCAGATGTTGTGAGGAAAAACTATTTAATTAAAAAGATTTTTAAACAACCTTATGGGACAAGGTTCTCTCTAAGCAAGTTACTAATTTCTGACAAGGAGCCCCATGGATTTCTTCCACGATAACCTATTCACCTGTGCAGGCTGTTATTTCATGTCGCCTTTATTAAGGTAGTCATGTATTTCTGTAAACCCTGACCATTATTTTCCACAGGGGAAAACATTCGAGAATTGGTGACCTTGACAATTACTTTCCACTGGAAAAAAAAAAACATTCCAAAGCTATGGTAGTTCATAATGAGAACCTTGTGAGTATTTTGTGGGTGTTTCTTCTTTTTGTTTCTCACCTTTTCTTGTTCATCCAGGAATGAGCATGGAATTCCATCTTTGGGATTCTCCAATACTCTTTCAGTCTTCTCAACCTGAGAACCACAGCTTTGACTTCCATAAAAACCCCAGTTTGCAAGGAGAACAGCATATTGGGGGCACTGTTATATGTATGCTGCTTTACGCTTACATAATAGTGACTAGCTTGGGGTGTGTGTGTGTGTGTGTGTGTGTGCCTTCAAATCAACGTTGACTCCTTACAACTACCCAGGCATGTCTCTGCAGTATTCTTGGCAAGATTTCAGAAGTGCCTCCTTCCTAAGGCTGAGATAGAATAACTGGTGGGCCTAAAACGGGAGTAGAACTCAGTCTCCTGGGTTCTAGCCTGATGCCTTAACCTCTACACCAAACTGACTTTCTAGCTTGATTTAGAATAGATTATCATTTCACTGGTACCTTGGCTGGTACATTTGAAGTGGGATGTGTGTCATGCTTATTCCTTCACCAAAAAATAAGAAATACTGTCATAGAAAAAAAGATTACTCTTCATGAAAGATAATTCCAGCTGCAGCTGGACAGTATTGTCACATCTTTAAAACAAAATGTGTTTGAAAGCCATCTGTGATGCTTTTGTCGTACCATCTTCTTGAGTTTTGCAAACTTCTGAAACCAAATTAAATGAAAATGGTTGAAGAGCCATGCCAGTTCTCTTGAGTTGGTGTACTTTAGATACATTGGACCAGGTCTCTCCTAATTCCTAGTCAATGGGAGCTGTGGTGGTTACACTGGCAATTGTCTTTTCAAAGCAACTTCCAACTTTTGGGGAGAGAACATTTATTTATTTTCTTATTCATAACAATTGATATAGTCACTCATCTCAAAAAGTGACTCTGGATGGTGTTCTATGATTTTATTTTATTTTATTTATTTATTTATTTTATTAGATTTATATACCGCCCTTCTCCCCGAGGGGACTCAGGGCGGTGAACAGCCATAAATAAAAAACATATATACAAAATTTAAAAGCCAAATAAAACTGAATTAAACATTGGCCCCATTTAATCATTAATAAACATTTAATCCAAACATTGGATTAAAAACAACAACAATTTAAACAATTATCATAATGCCTAGGGCCACAAGCAAAACCTAACTAATAAAAATGATATTAACTAATGTTAGCTAGCACAGTTCGCCTAACCACCCAGCCACTGAAGAATGGAACAAACATTTTGGAATCATCTGTTGCAGTGGCCACTGCCTTAGTTCGTGAGTGGTGAGGCAAATAGAGGCTAAGGTATTAATCAAAATTAATTTTTTGAGATATTAGGTTTTTAATTATATAATGGGTTTTAGTTGAACGGTTTTTTAAATTTTCGGCCAAAGGGTATAATTCTTTTAAATCTCTTCTAAATTTTGTATTTGAATGTTTTTTTACTTGGCTGTGCACCACCCTGAGTCCAGCAGGAGAAGGGCGGTATACAAATTGAATAAAATAAAATAAATAAATAATAAATAATCAGCTTCTCCATACAGAGTGGAGGGTTCCAGGGGAGCCATGGAGTCCGTCTTGCTTCTGCTGGATGGCTTTGCACAAGTAGGACACCCTGCGAGCTACCTTTTAACAACCCCAAGCTGGGAAAAAGAAGTTTTGTTCCAGACTCTTTGGTGATGACAGAAGAGCTCAGTCCCACTCCCTTTCTTCCCTGCCACTCCCTCCCTCCTTTCTGTCTAACCTAATGTTCACTTTTGAGCACATTTTTGGCAATGGCCTGAAAATCCCAGGACTCTGTTCAACCAGCAGCATGCTCATAAAAACTAGCTGAGAGGAGGGGGAATCCTTGTGGGCAAGCTGCCCTGAAAACGTTTCAGCTACTTGTGAAAGAGGAGTTTAAAATGCAGTCTTGTACCTTTAATCCAAAAGTACTACTAAACCAGATGGGGAGAAACAAAAAAAATGGTTAACGCTTTCTGTTCCAAATGGCTCTGGAGTTGAGTTTTGACTGGTCCCTCTCCAGAGCCTCTGTTGATGAAAACTCTTTTCTTGCTTCGAACAGGAGGTAGTTGAGGTGAAGGAAAATGGCAAGAAGCATTTCTCTGGGATTACAGATTTAAGAAGCTGCCGGGGAGTGCCAGCAGCATTTGAGAAAAGAAAGATGTAGAATGAAATTAAGGGAAAAAGTCAGTGAGAGCATCACAGCGTTACCTGGACCAGTTATCTAATACTGCATTTTTAATAACTTGAATGATGAGCTGGAGCCTGGAAGGGATTATTTATCAATCTGCAGCTAGTACAAAACTAAGTGAGGCAGCAAATCTAGAAAAATCCAGAATGATCTTGAAAAGTAAAAGAAGTAGACTGAAAATAACCATGTGCTAAATGCTAGGTTCTTCCATTAGGAAAAAATAGAGATGCGTAAATGAAGAAACGAGGAATACTTGGTTTGGTAATATTATTTATTTATTGTTTCAATCTTCATTTGAAAAAGTTTGTGGAATTATATCTGGTCACTCGATAAATACAAGTGAAGAATGTGTCGCGGCTGCTAAAGCGGTTTTTGGCTTCATCAATAGAATTACAGTTGCCAAATTAAGGAGAAATAACAGTTCCATTTGTTTCTATGTTGGTCAGTCCTCCTTCAAGTAAGGAGCCCAATCCTGGCCAGTATTTTGAGCAAAAGAAAAAAAAAAGGAGAGGAGAGGAGAGGAAAAGAAAAACTAGAAAGGCAACAGAAATGATCAGAGGATTTCCCCTAGCACTCTGATATGGTATCCTCTTGGCTGTTGCTTAGAACTGGATTTCCTAATTTCTAAATCTTCTCTGTGGGGGCACCTACTATCTGGAATGAGCTCCCCCCGGAGATTCGGAGGATCCCGAACGTACGCACCTTTCGCCGCGCTCTTAAGACCTTTTTATTTCATCAGGCAGGCCTGGCCTGATTCCCCCTTTTTAATTAATATTATAAATTTTAATTTGTTTTAAATTACTGGGGTTTTAATATTTCTATGGCCAAATTTATTTAATTGGATTTTAGTGGGTTTTAAATGTTGTATTTATATGTTTTATTTATGTGTGTTCACCGCCCCGAGTCCTTCAGGAGGAGGGCGGTATACAAATTAAATAAACTTAAACTTAAATAAATTTAAATAGTCTGGCCTAGAAATCAAGGCACTGTGAGTTCTAGTCTTGTCTTAGGCATGAAAGCCAGCTGGGCGACTTTGGGCCAATCACCAAGAGATGGTGAGTTCTAGTCCCACCTTGAGCATAAATGCCAGATGGATGACTTTGAGCCAGTCACAGTCTCTCAGCCCATCCCATCTCAGAAAGTTGTTGTGTGGAAAATAGGAAGAGGAAGGAGTATTAGGTGTGTTTGCCACCTTCAATTACTTATAAAGTAATAAAGGCAGGACAAAAATCTAATACATACATACATACATACATACATACATACATACATACATGATTACAATTGCCTGTTTTGCTTCAGAAAATAAGATGGAAGTGATTGGATTATATCATCCCAGTAATTCATATGATTGGTTTCACTGTCAATCTAACTATTCAGGAGCTTGACAGAGCACTGAATTACAAAAGCATCCATTCATATTAGATATGAAGAAATAATCTGCTAAATCTCCCTTAATTGTTTCATGCTGATTGAATCCTGAGTACTGAGAATATGGGAGAAAATATCCTTTTTCATATGTTCAGGACTAATCATGGAGGGAAGTGGGAGCCATCCTAGAAGACCTGAAAGAAGGCTGCAACTCATTTTTGTGGAATGTAATTATTGTTTTTCATTGATTCACATTCCTGATTGCCCAGAATATCTAATCACACAGAGAACTGTAACCTCATTCAGTCAAATATGGTTATAGTCTCCTTTCAGTTTCAATGTAAAAAGTTTTGGGAAAGAAATGAGATGGACATACACATCTGAATAACCCATCCGTAATTGAACTATAAACTGTCAGCAGGATGAAAATATATATATTTTCATATATATGAAAAAATATATATATTCTCTATGGGTTTTTCTGGCAGCAGCATTTAATGCACTTTGTAAAACAAATATTTCATCAGTGTAAGGCAGATTCCCTCTATCCTGATTATAAAGGCATCAGTCTTTGAATATCTGAAGTTATTTTGAACAGATTTCCTAAGATGTAGCTTCCATATTTTTGTAAAGCAAAAAAAGTATTATTTAAAGTATTTTGTGTTAACCTTAAGGGTCTTTGATTTGGAGGCTGGTGGTGGCTTAAATTATGCTAATGCATTTTTTCCCTTTGAATATTGCGAACTTTATTAATGCTTTGATTACCCTGTAATTTAGTAGATGCCCATCCTAGCAGTTTAATATTTTCTTTTTATTGCTCTTTCAAGGAAATGTGTGCATAGGAGGAAGGATGGTAGAAGAGAGAGTAGTGAGAAAGGATTAAACTGCTTAGCATTTAAAATTCTATAGGAAGATTTGGGGAACAGAAAGGTCACTAGAGTATAGAGTTTATTACTGCTTTCAGTATCTCCAGGCATTTTTCATCAGGAAAACTCATTTTATGTTAACAATGTCTATTTGTATTAAGAAACTGTGAAAATCATGGACGTTGCACCTTAAAAGTATTGCAAATATAATTTCCTTTTCAATTTTCAGACTTCCTAAGTTTGACTTAGGAAGGTCCTGAGATAGTGGTAGGAAGCAGATGCCAGGCTATTTAATTGTAAAACTTGGTTTCTAGATGTCTGTAGAGATTCTCAGTCACCCAGGTCATGGTTGTCCCAAAGGTGCTTTTTCAGGAGGCAACTGGACTTTCTTGTCTTTTCCTTTGAAGACGTTTCGCTTCTCATCCAAGAAGCTTTTTCATCTCTGTCAGGATAGTGGTGAATGGAAGGATTTATATTCCTTGCAGACAGCTGGTCATTTGCAGCATTTTAGAGGGTCATTGAAGCACTTGGAGGTTTATCTGTGTCCTCAGGGTCACCTGGGTAGTGCTCCTGGTTCCTGTAACCTGCAATTTCAGTCAGAAATTGCAGAAACCAGAAATCTTTGGGACTGGTTTCTAGACCCACTATAGGGGATCATGGCCCTGAGTCATACATGTTCACTTCTAACAATTATTCTATTGCCTGGTGGCTTGTAACACAAAATGTAGTCGGGCAATTGTTAATTTAAAGATGGAATAAAGAGATGAATTACTGCCATTCCTGATCTTAAGTGACCAGGACTTTAAGTGTTGAAAGTAATTGTGATAGTAGTCCTCAGGACATTTTGTGGAAAAAAAATGTTTACTTGATTTAATCCTAGATTTATTCCCCTCTGTGTTTCAGAAATGTTTCTCAGAACAGTGGATCCTTGGGTCTCATATGCTCGTAGAATGGCCTAATGACATCCACTTCATCCTGCTCTGAAAAATCAAAATTTGGAAATATTGAATTGACCACTTTAGCATGTGCTCAACACTGACTAGAACCCACAAATCTCTGGAGTTTACTGGAGAAGGTTAGCCAAAGACCAAACATTGAATGAGTCAGAAGAATATTATGAGAGTAACAGAGAAATCTAGTGGAGGATATCCAATACACTCCGAGTAATGATTCTCAGTGCTAATAGTTTCCAATGCTCTGGATAATTCTGAATTCTTCATAAAGCACTTAATGATTCCATCTTTGGGGATTCATGCACCTTTGGTTGCTTTAGGTGACATTATCATGTGATTTAATTAAGAGGAAGCAGTTTAACTATTCCAATAAACATTTCTAGATTATCTGGTAATATTAACTTTTTCCAGAAAGAATTTTACAAGAATTTGCCTATTTGTTTGGGTCAGGATAGAAATGTTCAATCCAGAAAGAAAATCCAATTCGGTTAAAGTATGGTATGCAATGAAATTTCATTTTAATGTATGCCGATTAGTGTACATTTAAAGCGACAATAAAGTTATTCTAAGTTCTACTGTGGTGGTTATAGGTAGTATAGTATAATCCCTATGCAAGGTTCCTACCATATTGAGAGTCATTCATGTACTATTTTTTTGCTATTCTTTCTTCAATGTGCAGGAACACTAGCATACTACGTTAATTAGATTTTCAGTGTCTTGTGTTTGGGGAGGACTGGTGAAGGAGTTGATAATGCCTATTGAGATCTATAAAATAATTTTATGCTGATATGTTATAAAGTGGCTATGATATAGCTTCCCCCTTCTTTTTCTAAAGGGCAGCCAGCCAGATATCATCATGCTGGTGCATAAAGGAGAAGCATCTGGCATGTGTAATTCATGTTCACGATAGTTTGCTCAATGTATGACTGGTAGAAGATAGTAGTTCATAGTTGTCTTTGCAAGCTGTGAATGAAAGACTAAGTTCCTTAAAGTCGTTGGAGGAATTTATAGTTTTGAAACAGAAGAAACAGAAAATCAAATACTGTTCTGTTTACACCCCAAATTGGAGGCAAGGAGGCGTTTTTGGCTCATGGGCTTCATTGTAGTTGTAGACATAGGAAAGCAGACTTCACATTTCTGAGTTCTTTTTTGTTCTCTTACTGGAATTCAGAGAACCATCAACCAAAACCTGGTGCAGAAGAGATAATGATACTATAAAAATGCATTCTTGTCATTGCTACTTGTAGCTATGAGATTCAGTGTATTGAAATACAAAAGCCAGATCGGGGGGGTGGGGGTGGGTGGGTTAGAAATTCTTGCATACCCCTTAGATGAGAAGAACTGGTTACACGCACCAAGGACTATTTGGAAACTGTGCATACACTGCCAAGACTCAAACATTGTCTTCAACACTGCTCTGGTGATGAACTCAGCCGCCTATGGATTGATCACAATCAGTTTACTGAACTGCAGAGTATAAACAACTGTATTAAAAGATTGCTGGGCCTCAAAAGGCAGCTTCTTAAATGCATGACTGTTGTATTTAAATAAACCAAGGCAACCTTCAGAATCTTAAAGAAGAAGAATAAAGGTACAATCCCTGACTGATCTGGTGCACTGCCAGAAGAAAGGAACCTGCCTAATTCAGAATTTAGGAAGGCTGGTTTTTCTACAAAGGAGTGGGCACCTTTTGTATTTTCTTATTAAAGTCAGATCCCCTTACAGGTAATCTCTTAAGGTTAGGCAGGAGGGAAGCAAAGAGGGTTTTTTTCAAATACCCCTTTTTTCCTTTCTTTCTAATAACTATTTTGTAACATGGTGCTCCCTTTCTAATTTTCCTTTTCTGTTACATCCTATTACTCTCTTCTATCTCTTTCCAAATACTGTAGCAGATTACTAGGAAAGAGATAGGTTATACTTATCAAGACTCTGCATACACTGTAGAAAGCTTTTGAAGTCACAATGGAATTGCATGATTGTGGAACTGCAGTTTGTCCGCCTCTCTAGTAAAGGAAGGGTAGAAGAGGAGGAGACCCTGTGACTTCCTAGATGTTTCTGTGGGCACTGCTGGCTGGAACTCGAAAAGTTGCCAGAGTTTAGAAACAACAGATTTCCTATTCTTGACCAGCTTGATACTCTTAATAATGCAAGACTAATTCTGAATCTGAGATGAAATCATTTGGGAATCTCATTTAACCATCTACTTGTGAGGGAATAGACTGATGAAACATTATTTTGATGATTATATGGTAGCACTGTCAATATAAAATTCTTAGCCATTTGTTGCGGAGGTTTCAGGAGAACATAGTGCCTTCATTCCAATGTTTTGGCATGGACAGGAGTTGTGCTTGTTTGTTATATTTTCCTTTTTCTCATTCTGGCTGGTGGATCCTTCCCAGATTTTACTCTCAATCATCTTGTGAGGCAGATTAGTCCAAGAGACGGTGACTGGCCCAAAGTTGTCCATTAAATTTCATGGCCAAGTGAGAGCATTCCTTCTCCAGTGTTCTAACCATTATGCCATACTGTACTAGCTTCCAGTGGAACAGTTGCTGGAGGGGAGTATAATGACTACAGCAAATGAATGTCTGATGATCTAAGAGATGTCAGGCGTTATAGTAAGGGATGGGAAGATGGATATTTAAAAGCTGTATTGTGGCGTGTTGCCCATATGAACCCCTGAGTGGACCGGTCTTAAATTGCTAGGCTTGATATAGAAGAACGCCTGGTATCTCCTGTAGGAGATTGCAAAGAGTTCAATGTGGGCTGCTGGGGCTGTGACACATGTTTATGGGGAACTGAATGTAAACACTGTCACTTCAAATTAAGTTGCACACTTTCCATCCTTCTGACTCAAGCAACTCCAGCCTAGATCAAGCTTTCTGCAATCCGAGACTAGCAAATTTGGGCCAAGAGAAAAAGTCTTCCAAACCATAAGCCGGCTTGAGTTCTTTGTGCTCTGGAAGAGCAGCCTTGGTTGATTAAGAAATTGTTGCATAACCTCTAGTTAGGCTGTTTCCTTTTCTAGTTTTTCCTCCTGCCTTTCCCCTCCAATTAATCTAGGAAGTGTTTTCCAAAGAACTATCGTTGAAACAGGGGTTACTGCCCAAATCAATGGGTTTCAGCCTCATATTTGCCACATATCCAGAATGGAAAGCTCACTGCCTGCCTCATTTTCTCTCTCAATTTTTGAGCTATAGAACTATCGTCCTTTGCCTGTTTTCTTATATATTCTCCATAATAATACACTTATTAGAATAACATTTTACAGCCAGGAATGTGAAGTCCTTGGTGCTCTCTGAGCTTGGTTGTTTTTTTTGCAGATGTTTCATTAACCAGCTGAGTAACACCGTCAATGCAATGCAATGAAACGTCTGTAAGAAAACAACCAAGCTCGGAGAGTACCAAGGACTCTGCAGTTCAACCCTGAGCTACAAATATTCTCTACTAATCGGTTCAGCCAGGAAATCTGGAAAAACGCCATGTGCTCAAGCCATTTAGCCAGTTCAGGAACTTAAGCTGAGTTACATTTTCCCCATCAGAGTAATTGCTTGCTCAACAAGCCAAGATGTATAAAACAATAAATCATGATTTCACATTGTACTTTGTAATTTACCCCCACCCCTTGGGATGGGTTTGTACATTATGCTAAGCCAAAAACCAACCAACTGCAGAGTACCTTATTTTCTTTGTGACATCCAAGAGTACTGGATGGTGGTAAAAAATTCACATGGACAGAAATAGCAATAGCACTTAAACTTATATACTGCTTCACAGTGCTTTTACAGCCCTCTCTAAGTGGTTTACAGAGTCAGCATATTGCCCCCAACAATCTGGGTCTTCATTTTACCCACCTCGGAAGGATGGAAGGCTGAGTCAACCTTGAGCCTGGTGAGATTTGATCTGCCAAATTGCAGGCAGCCGCCAGTCAGCAGAAGTAGCCTGCAGTACTGTACTCTAACCACTGTGCCACCGCGGCTCATATCAGACAGAATGATTAACTTGGAGAGCTGAAATGATGAGCTTGGACAGCTGATATAGTACAGGTAGTCCTTACAACAGTTCGTTTAGTGACCGTTCACAGTTACAACGGCACTGAAAAAATTGACTTATGACTGTTTTTCCACAGTTATAACCTTTGCAGCATCCCCATGATCATGTGATCAAAATTCAGATGCTGGACAACTGGTTCATATTTATGACTGTTGCTGCGTCCTAAGATCATGCAACCTTCTGACAAGCAAAATCAATGGGGAAACCAGATTCGATTAACAATCGGGTTACTAACTTATCAACTGCAGTGATTCACTTAACCAATGAGGCAAGAAAGGTTGCAAAATGGAGCAAAACCCACTTAACAAATGTCTCACATAACAATACAAATGTTGGGCTAAATTGTGGTCGTAAGTCGAGGACTACCTGTACTATCATCTCAGCTGTCTTTCTTCCAGTGCACGCCCTTAATACAGAGATGAGCCAATGTGGACTAGTGGCTTCTGAAGGTTCAGAATTTGGTTTGTGATGTTCTCCTGATCTCTGGGTTGAGCCATTGCACCCTGGCACAGCCCCATCTGTCATCCTATGAGAAGAAGACATTTTCTGCCACCCACTGCTCTGCCAGGCCGCCTAATAAAATTAAATATCAGTGGAGAGAATCACAGAACAATGACATACTGTATCTTAACCATACATTATTGGTAAAGAAGGACTTTAAGATAGTATCATTCTAAACTGAGACTAAGCCCATATTTGCCACTATGTCTAGAGCTACTGTTGATCACTGTCACCTAAAGATAAAAAAACTAAAAGGACAATAAGAAAAGGGCATGTATACATTTGTACGCAGAGCTTTCCAATGGCCTGTGTAATTCCCAACTGCAAGAAAGTACGGCTATGAGCAAGCAGCTTTGCCTAAAGCACGGGTGCCAAACTCGCATCCTCATGGCGGCGTCACTTCCCCCCTTCACTAAACTGGGGTGGGTATGGGTGTGGCCAGCGTGTGACGCATCCTGGCCACGGGCCACAAGTTTGACAGCCCTGGCCTAAAGCAATCTCAGTTCATAGCCCTAACAGGTTTTTAACTGGGAAAAGCCTGACCTGAAGTTTGATTTTTTTTAGCTATTTCCATACATCATTATCTTTCTTAGAGCTATAGTTTTCATAAGTGAATGTGAGATTGGATTTGTTCATTATGCTTAACCATAGTATGATGGGTTTGAGTTTCCTTTCTTTTTTTTAGCCGAGTACGCTTTTTAAACTGAATTGCTGTTTTAGAAATCACGATACACAGCTTAGCATTATATGTGATCTTAATAACGTTGGGCTTATTCAAGTAACCCAGGTTAGAACAAAATTTATCTTATGCAATAAGTGAATGTAATCAAAGAAAGAGATCCTGCCAGTGGTGGGTTCCTCCCGGTTCGGCCCGGTTCTCCCTAGCCTGTAGCGGTGACGATATGATGTCCCCGAACTGATTCTGCCCCGCCGTGCCTCCCTGCCCTCCCCCCACGTTATTCTTACCTTTTATTTGGCCCCACCCCCAATCTATTGCTGCCTCCTGAGTCCCAGCTGATGGCTAGAGGGAAAAAACCTGTTTAAACTCTTGCCCAGGGCTTCAAAGGGCCACCCTACAGCTGATCAGTGTTAAAAGAAAACAAATGAGTAGACCAGTGCCTGCAAGAATACATGAGTAGATCAGTGCCTGCAAAAATACATGGGTAGATCGGTACAGCTCTGCAAGCAATTAAAAGCCTGGTAGACCAGTACCTCTGCTAAATCCTAAAGAATTGTCACATGACCATCAAGCCACGCCGACAAAATAAGCCACACCCACAGAACCGGTAGTAAACAATTTTAAAACCCACCCCTGGATCCTGCATTTTTTTAAAAACATGTTTTTCCAAACAGTTCCAATTTGGGGGATTACTATGCAACTTATCTAGAGGGGTGATAAGGAAAAAAAATATTCTATAATATTGAAATCCACTATGTCAGCCTTCCTAAAAATACTTTCTTTTCCTACTGACTTGTGAACAGTCTCCAAGTAAATGTAAAACACATTGCTTGAAGAAAGTAAACATGTGAACATAATACTTCAGATGTCTACAATTATACTTTAAAAAATCTAGGGGAAGAGGCTTAATGCTGAGTCCCACCATCAGTCTACTTAGCATGCTGGGTTAAAACTATAACTTGTCCCACATCTCACTAAAATAAAACCAAACGGCTCATGTGATGGTAGGAATGGGGATGTTGTAGCCCTCCAGATGTTGCTGAAGTACAGCTCCCAGTGGCTCCACGTGGCCTGTTCTATGACAGTTGATCGATGCTATAATTCAGGAACTTGCAGAGAGGCATGATGCCTAGGTTATTACTCTGATGTTCTTCTGAGGTAATGGTATTTAAGGTAATCCTCCATTAGTGACTGAGTCATTTAGTGACGGTTTACAATTACAATGGTGATGAAACAGTAACTTTGTGACCAGCCCTCACATTTACAGCCATCTGAGGTCTGTAAAGCAAAGGAAAGATGAAGTAAGATAGTAAGCACAGTCCCAATTTTATTTAGCAACTGCTTCATTTAATGACCATGTTACCAGTCACAATTGTGGTTGATAAACAAGGACTATATATATACCAGGGCAGTGTTTCTTAAAGTGTGGTCCAAGACCTCCTGGAAGTCTCCCAAATCCTCTTGGGAGTCTACAAAATCAAAATTATTTACCAGACATTGAAGCTATTTGCAAAAAGTGTAAAACAATCATTCTTCTCATTATTATTTTTATTTATTAAAAACATAGGGGTTTTTTTTCCATGAAAAAATATTTTATTTCTGTGAGGCCCATGCGGAGGCAGAATCTAGAGCCCATTTGGCTATCATATGTTAATATCTAATAGTTTTAGTACTGTTTAAAAGGTAAAAGTAAAGGTTCCCCTCGCACATATGTGCTAGTCGTTCCCAACTCTAGGGGGCGGTGCTCATCTCCACTTCAAAGCCGAAGAGCCAGCGCTGTCCGATGATGTCTCTGTGGTCATGTGGCCGGCATAACTAAATGCCAAAGGCGCATGGAACACTGTTACCTTCCCACCAAAGGTGGTCCCTATTTTTCTACTTGCATTTTTTACGTGCTTTCGAACTGCTAGGTTGGCAGAAGCTGGGACAAGTAATGGGAGTTCACTCCATTACATGGCACTAGGGATTCGAACCGCTGACCTGCCAACCTTTCAATCGACAAGCTCAGCATCTTAGCCACTGAGCCACCACATCCCTTTTAGTAATGTTTACTATTCATATTTAAAGTTCTAGCTAGAACTTTAAAGTTGAGACAGCTAGAAGTTCATTCCAAAGTATGGAACATCATTTTAGATATCTTGATCCCAGACAGAAAACCATTATTATCCCAGGCTTTTATTAAGGAGCCTAGTTGAGAAGGTTTGAGAAATGAGCCTTTCAAATTCATTTCAGATTCTCTGCCCGCAAAAGACATACTGAGGTTTCGTGGACCTCTCTCGGTTCACAATATTTGCAGGTATTTTATTGTTTTGAAAAATGTACAAGCAATTATATGATACGACTTGTGCCAGTCTCTCCTTATTACTCTTTCCTCCTTGCTCTGGCCCAGTGGTACTAAATTAAATAACTCTAAAAGCAAAATGGATTCTCTCTCTCTCTCTCTCTCTCTCTCTCTCTCTCTCTCTCTCTCTCTCTGTATGTGTATGTGGTGGGGAACACTCTTTGCTCCATTTTCTTGATTTCAGCTGCTTCTCCTGGTCCCAGTCAGTTTAATGGAGTACTGAGATTGATTTGACAGGATAGCAAGTGACTTCCAGTCTATTCCATTTTGGCACTAATGGAAACTTTAAAAAAGAACATCCTCTAAAATGACAAGATGCTAACAGAAATGTAGCTTTGCATTGCACTGCTAGCTCTCAAGGGCTCATGTGGTATTATTACCGTTAAGCCCCCATTACATAATAAACTTCTGTCCTTTCACATACTAAGAAGGGAAAAATATTTTAAAACCTTTTCAAAATTGCTGGGTATGAGATTGAGGGGGGAAAAATTTGCTTCCTCTGGCCCTTGTATTAGGCCTACTTAAAATGGTCTGGGCAATTATTCTTTATAGGCCACGCTCCATGCTTGGTCTCTTGGTGACATTTGAGGGAGACCTCTTCCAAAATGTGGCCTGGGTTCGGGCCAAACACAATTTCTTTTCATTCAAATTTAAATTCAGTTCAATCAATTACATGCACTTAATCCGGAACTCCATCTGTCTAATAATTTCGTGTCAGATTAAAATGTTACACATAGCTGGGAAGTTTTGATAAGACTTCGGGCCTTCCCCATGTTCTGTCACAGAAAGACACACCTGGCTGTTGCACCTCAGATGTTTTTGCTTCTAAATCACATTCTGTCAAGGGTTGTGTTCCCTCAGGGCAGTTCCAGACCATCCTAGATGATACTGAAACAAAAGGTGGATGAAGGCAGAGTCAAGAATAGACAGAGACACCAATTATCTTTTTTTTTTTTTGGTCCCCATTTCCCCCTCTTTCTTCCAAGCTGCCAAGGAGGGATGGCAGTTTTAATACATCTGGAAAGCTTCAATAAGGAAAAAACTGCCTTGGTGCCTGACAGTGCACCTCTGTTCACACACTGATTGGCATTGCCAGATCCTAATACCAGACATTACAGAAATCCTGTGAAGGATCTGATGCTTTGTGACAGCTGTCAGATTATCAGCAAATGACAGTCTCAGAATGGCATCATTGGTGAACCTTGCTTGCTTTTGTTGCCAGATGAAATATATACAGTGTTCTAGTTACTGAAGGCAACTTGCTACTATTGATTGGGTCACGTATAGAATCTTTAATTTCTCCACACAGGATGTTTAGTTTCATCGACTTTGCTGCTTGTGACTTTATAGCTATTCCACAAGGCAGATCGCCACACTTAGCATTTTGCAGATAAGATGTTAGAACTTGAATGTTGGTCTTCCAGAGCCCAGCCTTGTTCTTTATCTGGTAACTTGGGTCACTATAAAATGCCCATCTTTAATATAAACTACTAAATCCCTGGCAATGTGATGATAAAGTAAGGGGTAAATTTTATAATTCTCTCTCTCATCTTTCCTCCTTTTCCAACTTTCTACCCTAAAATGCAGCCTGCTTGTTTTTTTGTGGGTCCCCCCCCCCTTTGTTTGTACTTTTGAATTTCTTGGGAGCGATGTGCCATTTTGTCTTCACACCCTGTCCTCAGTTCCATTAGAATATCTTGATTTTATGAAAGGCCAGAATTTCTTTTCTCTGTTACATTTATCAATGCAGTATTTATTTTAAGAGGGGACTGGGGCCACCATTGCAAGAGTGCCATGAAGCTTGCATCTCCCTGAAATCCACTTGCAGCATAAAGCTTAAGTAATTTACCTCCCAGGTCCTTGGTAGTTCCTTCCTCAAGCCCCCCCCCCCCATTTTCCTTCTTCAAGCAAAGAAGAGCGCCACTCTGGTGGTTTCTAAATTGCTGGGTGGAGTGTGGGGAGGTGGAGAGAGGCAAGATAAGAAAGTCAGGGTCAAGGGACTCAAGTTGTAGCTCTCTTGGGGAATAATCTACTTGTGCATAAAGCAATTACGGTGGTGGCTGCTCATCACTCAGGCTTATTGGGCCCGATCAAGCATTCATAAGCCAATAGGATCAGGATGGAACCATTTATAGGCCTCAAATTGCCGGTTCCAAGCTGTTGGACAGGAAAATACCTGAGCTGCTGCTTACTGCCTATTAAATGGTGCAGAATTATTGAGAAATTATTGCCTGGCAGGAAGAAAAAGTCTGAAATATTTATTTTGGAGTGTGGTAAAAAAGCAACAGAGGGAGAAGCTGGGAAGGGTAAGTGGAAAAGGTTCCAATTTTGGAGGTGGTGGGAGGGAAAAAAAACCTGGAATACAACGTTTTCCTCTTTCTGAAACCTTGTAACTTAATGAGGCAACAGGGGCTCCAGTTGGTTTTGTTTTGTTTTTTTCTCCTCTCCTCTCCTCTCCTCTCTTCCTTCCAGGGCTTCAAGGCTATACAAGCAAAGCCAGCACCTCTGGGTGTAGAAAGGAGACCTTGGTTTTGCTTAGGATAAAACATAAGAAGGAGCAGCCTTTCCCTGTCTCCAGCAAGAGCCCCTTGGCTCCTGGAGGAGGGGCGGTGGTAGATTTGGCAGGCTCTCCTTCTCCTCCTTTGCCATTTAGGTTGCTGCGGTTAGAGAGGGGAGGGGAGGAGGGAGCACTTTGGGGAGGCACATCGAGGGAGGGGAGCTCACAGTTGGCTTTGCTTCCTGAGGCTAGAACAGATTTTTTTTTTAAAGGGAGAAACCGCAATGACATTTAAGCATTGCACAATTTGGTATAGCCGGCAGTGGTTTGGAGTTTGTGTCTCAGTTTGTTCAATCATAGCTGGCATTCAAATGCTCTACTATCATCCCAGTGCCAAAGAAGTCCACCATCAAGGAACTGAATGACTACAGACCAGTTGCTCTAACATCTGTAGTCATGAAAACTTTTGAAAGGCTACTGCAATCCCACTTGAAAACGATCACGGATCCGCTGTTAGACCCCTGGCAATTTGCATACCAAGCAAATAGATCAACAGTTGATACTGTTAATTTGGCTCTGCACTACATCCTACAACATCTTGAATCTCCAAAGACCTATGCAAGGGTCCTCTTTGTAGACTTTAGTTCAGCATTCAATACTATCATTCCAGATGCTCTTCTAACTAAGCTAAACCAGCTAGAGGTATCTGAACACACTTGTAAGTGGATCATAAGCTTCCTAACAGACAGGAAGCAGCAGGTGAAGCTAAGCAGAATCACATCAGATACCTGTACAATTAGCACAATTAGCCCCCCCCCCAAGGCTGTGTGCTCTCCCCACTTCTCTCTATATACCAATGACTGCATCTCTAGTGATCCATCTGTTAAACTACTGAAGTTTTCAGATGACACAACAGTGATTGGTCTCATTCGAGACAATGATGAATCCGCATACAGATGGGAGGTTGAACAATTAGCCTCGTGGTACAACCAGAACAGTCTGGAACTGAACACATTCAAAACCATAGAAATGGTGGTAGACTTTACGAGAAAGCCTCCTATACTACCATCTCTTACAATACTAGATAACACAATATCAACAATAGAGACCTTCAAATTTCTAGGTTCTATCATATCTCAAGTCCTAAAATGGACACCTAACATCCAAAACATCATCAAAAAAGCACAACACAGAATGTTCTTTTTGCGTCAAGTCAGAAAGCTCAAACTGTCCAAGGAGCTGCTGATACAGTTCTACAGAGGAATTATTGAGACTGTCATCTGCACCTCTATAACTGTCTGGTTTGGTTCTTCAACCCAATAAGACAGACACAGACATCAGAGGATTAGTAGAACTGCAGAAAAAAAAATTGCTACGAACCTGCCTTCCATTGAGGACCTGTATACTGCACAAGTCAAAAAGAGGGCTGTGAAAATATTTACAGACCCCTCACATCCTGGACACAAACTGTTTCAACTCCTACCCTCAAAACGATGCTATAGAGCACTGCACACCAGAACAACTAGACACAAGAACAGTTTTTTTCCCAAATGCCATCACTCTGCTAAACAAATAATTCCCTCAACACTGTCAAACTATTTACTAAGTCTGCACTACTATTAATCTTGTCATCGTTCCTATCACCCATCTCCTCCCACTTATGACTGTATGACTGTAACTTTGTTGCTTGTATCCTTACGATTTATATTGACTGTTTCCTAATATGATTTGATTGCTTATTGGTACCCTATGACTATCATTAAGTGTTGTACTTTATGATTGTTGATGAACATCTTTTCTTTTATGTACACTGAGAGCGTATGCACCAAGACAAATTCCTTGTGTGTCCAATCACACTTGGCCAATAAAAATTCTATTCTATTCTATTCTATTCTATTCTATTCTATTCTATTCTATTCTATTCTATTCTATTCTATTCTATTCTATTCTATTCTATTCTATTCTATTCTATTCTATTCTATTAGAATAGAACAGTGGTGAGTGAGATTGGGGGAAATGCAGGAGAAAGAATTTGGGGACATGGCTGAAAGAGCAATGCCATTGAGCTTTGGGGACCGAGATGTGTCATCTCAGAATATAAGCAACCAGGAAAGGAAGTCAAATGTTATGACATGTCATCATTCAGTGAAAGAGCCATAAACACTTTATTTGCACCTACCCAGTAAGATAGGTTGGATAAGGACTACTGAAGGGTTCAAGACTGAGTGAGGATGACTCCAAGTATAAGTTTTTCCACTCTCTCATGGTTTTATTTTTATTTTTTATTTTTATTTATTAAATTTATATACCGCCCTACTCCCGAAGGACTCAGGGCAGTGAACAGTTAAACGATAAATACATGTGATTTGTTTTATCTGTTTCACTGAAGTAACATAGAATAACAGAGTTGGAAGGGACCTTGGAGTGCATCTAGTTCACCTCCCTGCACAAACAGGAGAGTCTGTACCATACAAGACAAGTGGCTGTCTAGTCTCTTCCTGAATACTTCCAGTGATGAAGCACCCACAACTTCTGAGGTCAAGGCATTCCGCTAGTTGATTGTTCTCACCGTAGGAAATTTCTTCTTAATTCCAGGTTGCTTCATTCCTTGATTAGTTTCCAACCATTGGTTCTTATCTTGCCTTCTGGTCTTTGGTAAATAGTTTGCCCGCTTCATCTTTGTGGCAGACCCTCAAATACTGGAACACTGCTATCATGTCACCGCAGTTCTTCTTTTCACTAGACTAGCCATACCCAATTCCTGTTTTTGAGTTTTAAGTATACAGATGTCTCTCTGTGTGTGCACGCACAATGCTCTCGGCCCAGAAGATGA
This sequence comes from Ptyas mucosa, assembly GCA_012654045.1. Taxonomy (NCBI): domain Eukaryota; kingdom Metazoa; phylum Chordata; class Lepidosauria; order Squamata; family Colubridae; genus Ptyas; species Ptyas mucosa. Next base: position 2,135,990 of record WNWU01000040.1, on the reverse strand, counting down.
TGAAGATCATTACAGGAAAATAAAATATTTTTTGGTCCAATTTGTGAGTTGAGGGATGGCTGAATTAGCTGACAGACTACAAAAGAGATAACTTTAGGAGCTGTAAAGAGTTCTAGAAGGCAATGCAGAAATATAAGAAACATGAAAAGAACAAAAGCTTTAGAGAATTCAAATAGGAAGCGCTAAGTTACTTCAAGGTTGAAGAATTGAAGTATTGAACATTAAATACTGTACAATAGGAATACTTTGGCAAAGATGCCCATGTGAAGTCTGGAAGAGCAGTGCTATATTCCTAGCTAGATGAGCAGAAGGGACTCTGATCTAATGGAGCCTGTGACAATAGTGTGACATGCTGAAATTCTTTACTAATTTCTTTATGTAATATGTTAGAAAGGCCCTCGGTTGAGGGGAGCAAGCCTCATTGGAGAGATCTCCAAGCCAGTTGGAAAGGTGTCCAATAACTTTCCAGAGACATGATAATAAGTAAGAAAGGTGGCTTCTTTATGGCCATTATCTTCACAGAACGGGCATACCTGTGGTCTCTGCTTCTTCTGCTTGGGTTCTAGCTGCCTCCAACATGCTTCATTGCTATAATTTGCTGATAAGCTACACTTATCTGCAAAGCAGAATTGGTTGTTTAGAGGTGGCTGTTGTCAAATGGATATTTAGTTTATGTGATCCATTTCAGTTTCATCAGTATGGGCTTTCTTTCAAATATGTCTTCAGAACTCTGAAAGATTTACTCGGCCATCTGGGAGCTATTAGACCCTAAGGGTATTGAATCTACAGGATGACAAGTCCCCTGAGGCTTTCAGTAACTTCCCAATGATTCCTCAGAGGCCAAATGCAAACACACATTCCAGTTTTGAACAAATTATGCAGTTGAGTTGAAGACACCTGGCTGGCCCATGTTCTCCCTTCTTGAGTCTTACCAAGTCAGAAATTTGCAGTGTCTTTCAGCTCTCAGAAAGTGGGATAATAGAACATCTGTTCAGAACAAGCAAGACAATAAGTAGCACATACAAAAGAGACATTCAGCTCCTTCTCTAATAGGCATTGTAGGCCAGAAAGGATAGATGAATAGAAGCAGTGGAGAATACTTAAGACATAGAGAGGAGCTACTAACCAAATACGGATAAGCAATTTTTGTCCAAAAAGCAACCTGTTTAATGACTTCCTTAACTTCCTAGATCCTTCCTTACTTTGACCAGGACTGTGCAACTTAGCAACTTCCAGGTATTTTAGATAACAAATCATATAATTTGATCATTGGCTATGTTGCTTGCAGTTAAGGCTTCTTATATTTGGTAGGATATAGGACACATGCGTTCACCAGAGGCAATATTCTGCTAGGTAAGATGAGAAGAAGTAAGGGCCATAATTAGCAGAGTCCTAATTATGCCCCTTGGGAATTTGACTTTTAAGAAAAATTGCATTTTCAATACAAAAGAAATTACCAAATTGCCAACATGAAATGGTGTTATTCTTAATCTTGGCTAATTGTTAACATAAAATTCAGCTGAATCATTTAGTAAGGTTAGGAGGTTGTGGTGGCTTTCTTGACTAGTAATTTTCATCAGTAGCCTACACAGTCTTAAGAAAGGCAGAGAATCACTCTATCTTATGAATCAGCCATCAGAAATAATAGTCAATGTAGCTAAAGCAGCGCTCATCACTTAGGAAGTAAAGTACTGGTAGTAGTTTTGGATTGCCACCTTGACTGTTTGGTGCCAATGGGGGCTCAAAAGAGATGTCATTTTGTCTCATTGTTGTGGTAGAATCAATCCATATAACCAATCCTGAGAGACATTCCTTCGCTATCATCTTCACAGCACTATCTTGGTATGATTTAATCTGGGCTTGCTTTGCCTCACTTAGCTCCTTAGAACCTCTAGGACCCTAAATATCATGACCTTAATTTGGGAGAATCAGTTTTTTGGAATTCTGTGCCTTAAGCATTGCAATTTCTTAAGGCAAATACCCCCCCCCCCCCAAGGCTGCAAAACCTGTTAGTTAAAAAAATTCCCAGAATTTCTGATCAAGCGTCAACCCTCTAATAATACAAGAAGGCTGCATTCAAAATGAATTCCTTCTCTTTGGTTATAGTCTCTAATGGAATCCATCATAGAATCCGTGGTGTCGCAGTGGTTAGAATGCAATATTGCAGACTAATTCACTGCTCACTGCCAGCAGTTTGATCCTGTCCTGCTGAAGGTTGACTCAGCCTTCCATCTTCCAAAGTCAGTAAAATGAGGACTCAGATTGTTGGGGGCAATATGCTGACTCTGTATACCCACTTAGAGAGGGCTGTAAAGCACTGCAAAGTGGAATATAAGTCTAGGTGCTATTGCTATTGTGTTCTTGTAGAACTCAAGGCTTTTCTGGAACACAATTTTGAAAACCCTAACCTAAGGCACCCTTTTTACCCTTTAAAACTTCGCTGTCAAAAAAAGGATCTAAACCCTTTCATTTCTGTACAACCATAGATGAGAGCATTTGGGATTTTACACAAGAGCCAACTCCTCAGCTGTAATGAGAATCTGTTTTGGGCTTTTGTTCTTTGAGAATCATAACAGCCAGGGTGATTTACTGGACTATTCTAATGGGATTCCCTCTTCCTTATGAAATTCCTGTAGAATTAGAATGTTTCTCAGAGAAAGTAACAGTCTGAGAGCAAGAGACACACCCTTTGTTTACAGAGACCTTAGTGGATTAGGTGCTGTTCCTTCCTACGTTTCTTGTCTCTGATTTCCTCTCTCGGTGCAAATATCCAGGGAGTTCTCCTTTCCTATTTTGGGACCATATAGTGTATTACAGTCAGGCAAGCTTTGGGAGGAGTGGAGCAGCAGGGGTGCCTCCTGGGACTCATTAACCCTCTACAGGGAAGATGTACTCTCACTGCTGCATATCTAAGTTAGCTGCAAACAAGTGTGTCATAGGCTTACCCAGCCTGCGGTGGCAAATCTTGGGAGTTGGCAAAAGGTGAACTCCCCCTTCTGACAACTGGAGGAAAAAGGCCAAACCTCATTCTGCAGTTTTCTTAGTCAATTCTTGGTCATCTTGTCTGACTGTCCTGCTGTAGATACACCTCTTATTGAGGATGGAAGGAGGAGGTTGTTACTAGTGCCAGATGCTGAAATGCACTGAGGTGCAAAGCTCAGAGCAAGAGACAGGGAACCTTTATTTTCCCATTTGCCCCAGTTAGTCTGTGGGAAAGCTGGTGTAATGTTTTCATTTAAGGAGGAAGTGATTACAAAATAATTGGTTTCATGCCCCTCTCCTTACACTGCACTGCTGGAAAGTATTGTCCATCTGCAACAAGAAAGATGCTGTTTATTCCATCAGGTCTAAATAGAGCCCAGCTGAGGTTGGAGAATTGTCTCATCTTAACAACAGCTGTTACAAGCCCCCTTGAATTATGACACTAAAGGATGCTCCTCTTTTTGGGAAATACCTCTAATATTTGAGGAATGGCAGAATACACTGCTTTGCCTATGTTAAGGAAGCCAGCATAATGTGAGTGTCCCATAGATAACTCCTCCTCCTCCTCCTCCTCCTCCTCCTCCTCCTCCTCCTCCTCCT
>WNWU01000040.1:2107503-2132398 GCA_012654045.1 Ptyas mucosa | reverse complement strand
CTCCTCCTCCTCCTCCTCCTCCTCCTCCTCCTCCTCCTCCTCCTCCTCCATCATAATTGTAAATAAAACTGGCACGTGTGCAGATCAGGAGGCATTTGAGCAGGTAAATGCACGAAGAGCTGTTTGAAATAGACGAAATACCACCTTAGGGAGAGAGAGTAGAAGAAACATGTGTCTGTGACCCATTTTGGAAAGCACTGCCATATGAAACAAAAATCCTAATAGTCAGTAGGATTAATTTAACTGCAAGCAGGCAACATGATTTCTGGCAAGCATTGTTCTTGCATCTCTCTGCTTCACTTACCATTATTTCCTACAAAGGAAACATGACTGTAGACTTTGCAGATGATGTGGCCTTGTTGGTATAGGAACCCAGCCTCACGGACTTCAGAACTGTGTTGCTACTACTCAGATGGCATGATTTTAGTGGGAATCTTACAGTTCAAATCATATAGCTGTGTTTAGAGGTCCAAAATTCAGTTCTTGTTGAGCAAAGTATTAGAGAAATTCTTGGCTTTCCACCACCACATGGGACTCTGAAATGTGTGCTTATTTTGTGACCGGGGGTACCTTCATCATTGAAGATAGAGAAATAGAAAACGATCTTCTGTTTTGTGTCCCATATTGTATGTCAAATGCTCACCTCACGGGACACTTGCCTGAAACCACATTCACTGCCTTTCCAGTATGAGTTTGATCCCTCTTCTAATGGCAACAGCTGCATTTTGCTGACCTGGGCCTTATTTCCCCATCTTCTCCTATTTAATTTCTCCCAACCATGTCCTGTGAATGGCTACAGGTGCAATTCAGTATCATTCCCAAAGCTGAAATTTAATAAGACGTTTGAAACGAACGGGTAAGTTCTCCGTGTTTATATCTTTGAAATGCTCTAATTAGAACAATTTGCATCATTTGAGAAGCTCAGTGAGTTTCAGACAAATTTTAGATAATTGAATTAAAATGAAGATATTCTTTTGAATTGCTCATGTCATTCAATTTGTTCACCTCATAGAGAGAGAGAGAGAGGAAGAGGGAGGAAGAGGGAGAGAACAAGCAAGAGAGAGATGTAAACTAATTATATGTCTGAGAATCTACAAAGCAAGCTGAAAAGTTGAATGGATAGATTAATCATTCTGAAAGCAAGGCAGCCGTTCTTTAGTCTGACACAATTGGTGCAGTTACCTATGTGAAGCAGATGGGAGAAATGGAACTTCCAACAAGATGTTGCAGTAGGATGGCAGTCTTCAGAATTGCAGGCAATTTTCTCCCCAAACTTCTTCTGTTGTCTTAGTCTTTTTCCACTTATTAACCATTTTAAAGGAAAAACAAGGAAACAAGCCAAAAGGAAAAAAAATAATTGGAAATATAATCTCTGTAAGTGGACAAAGGCACTATCAAGAATTTGTACAGTTAGTGCTCGATGCATCTTTGATTAGAAATTAACAATGGAAAAATATGAAGCTGCAACTCTCTTTCCACTAACACAACTAGCCATTTTACTCTGTGTATGAGCATTTTCAGGTTTCTATTAATTGTTTTTGAATTCATGTTAAAGGATTTTTTTTCTTTCATAAATTATTTCTGTTTCAGCAAAGATTGGAGTAGTGTAATTACCCTCTTGTCTCCTGATAGTCCTGTGTTGCCTCTAGAGGTGTCATAATACAGTGAAGTCATAGCTCATCACTTACATTTTCTATCAGGTAATGATGGCTGTAAAATGCACTCCGAAACACATCTGAGTCTCCCATCTAAATCTTTGTGGTTCAGTGAGATGTTCACTCGGGTGAGAAAGCCAGACAGTGTGAGCAGAGCCGTTTTGATGACAACCGTTGCTTGCTTATGTCTTGGTTCATGCTTCCACTACTGATTCTAGTTCCCGGGGTGAGAACAATCAACTATTCTTCAGGGTAAAGCTTCAGATGATCACCCATCTACAACTGACTCTTTTCTGCCCTACTCAACCTATTCTACAAATGTACTTTAACAAATAAGCAAGGTTTATATATGCTTCCTGGCAGGAAGGCCTGCTCTTTTGAATGACTGTAGTGAACGGATTGTAAATAAAATTGTAGGAGTGAGTATTTTTGTTCGTTTGTTCTTTTTAAAAAAAATAAAAATAAAACAGATTTCTTTTTTATAATGTCCATTTTGAAAACTTGACCTCTTATTCCACAGACCCTTTGATTTTCTTAAGTTGTGAATCTCAGGAGTCATTAATGGCTAGGAAAAAAATAATGTGGTAAGCTGCTCTGTGCTCATAGAGCATAGCAAAGCAGAAATTAAATAAGAAAATGGATTGTGCAACTAATTATTACCGTGTGGAGGGCTACAGTTCAGCATGGTAGTTTCTCCCCAGTCACCATTTCTGGGTTATTATTTTCATATTTGCTTATTTCTTCCCCTATTGTAAGTCCCCCATCCATTTGCAACAAAGCATATTCATATTCATACAGGTAGTCCTTCACTAGCAACAAAGGGTTTAGTGACCGTCTAAAGTTACAACAGCACTGAAACGAAATGACTTATGACCATTTTTCACACTTATGACCATTGCAGCACGTGATTAAAGTTCAGACACTTGGCAACTGGCTCGTATTTATGACGGTTGCAGTGTCCCAGGCTCCTGTGATCACGTTTTACGACCTTCTAACAAGTAAAATCAATGGGGAAGCCAGATTCGCTTAACAACCTTGTTACTAACTGAACAATTGCAGTGATTCACTTAGCAACTGTGGCAAGAAAAGACGCAAAAATGGGGCACTCACTTAACAAATGTCTTACTTAGCAGCAGAAATTTTGGGTTCAATTGTGGTCATAAGTCGAGGACTACCTCTATCATATTCATTCATTATTGAAAGTGGGTTGCTTCAATAATTTCACTAACTTTGGAGTGCTAATATTTGTGCTTAGTGTGGCTTAGTTTTGATTATATAATATCATTTAGTTTGGCAACATCGGAATGAGGAAGTAGACTCAAAAATGGCACACAGATTGGTTTTCCTTGAACAGCTAAAATCTGTGCTGAGTTATCATTTTTTTCTAGTAACAACAAAAAGCTACCATCCTTTTTCAGCCATGAAACTAACTTCTTTACGAAAAACACGATATGCAGAACTATGTGACAGCTTTCTTTGTGAACTATTTTTCTGAACGCAATGGATTTCATGAGTATTTTATATTCAAAGGATCTAATATTGCTGAAAATATTACGGGTGAAGGCACAAGCATACGCAGCTCCACTTGTGCGAGTGACGGACGGTCACGGTGCACCCAAAGGTCTATCTGTGCAAGCAGTGGATGCTCACGCCCACCGCTTGTGCAACAGGAGCTGCATGTGCAAGTGTGCTTGCCCACTGCTTGGGCAGAACCATTTCCTGTCCTGTCCTGCCCCCCACCCCACCCCCCCACCACGCCACCATGCAGCTGGTCTACAAAGCCAGAAAGGTTGGGAACCACTATTGCAAAGCCCTGAATTTTTTTTTAACATAGAAGTTTACATTAAAACCTGTGGTGTTCCATTTAGAAGACATTTGATGTCCTAATGCAGCTGTTTATCAAACAAAATAGAGAAACACACTTTTCTAAAATTAAGACAATCCTCATATAATTTGGATGCTGTAGTTTTGAAAATTGTGTGTGTGTGTGTGTGTCAGAGAGGGAGGGAGAGGGAGAGGGAGAGGGAGAGAGGGAGGCTTGGCCGTACATTGCAGAATGTTTGAAGCACAAGTGGATGGAAGGAAAATCAAATCCCCGTGGGGGAGGGCCTTCTCTGTGGCTGCCCCAGCTCTCTGGAACCAGCTACCTCCTGAGGTCTGGACCATCCCTACCCTATTGGCCTTCCGAAAAGCGGTGAAGACCTGGCTCTTCCGGCAGGCCTGGGGCCGTTGATCTCACTGTTGCGATTTGGCGAGATCCGGCCATGAATAGTGTGAATGGGTTTTAATTGTTTTTAATGGTTTAACTTTTAATGTTTTATATACGGTTTTTAAATGCATTGTAAGCCGCCTTGAGTCTTCGGAGAAAGGTGGCATACAAGTTGAACAAATAAAATAAATAAATAAAATAAATTTTGCTCATATTACCTAAGGTGGCAATTGTGTCCTTACTTTAAGCCAGGAGTTGTTACATATGAAGAGAACAGTTCTAAGCCTCTGGTGAGCTGCTGGAGTCAGCAATGAATGCAGATTAAGAGGAGACCCATGGAAAGACATCTCTTCATAATAGAGAGGTCATGTATGTAGGCTTTGGTCTGTGAATGACCCAGAAAATGGGACATATCAAAGAAGACTCTGAAACCAAGGGCACTTGATGCCATGGGTCTCAGCAGCTGGGCACCTTGTCTTAGAAGTTGGATACGGTTGGGCCTGATTAATGCTTGGATGGGAGACCATCCAGGAAATGGTGTAGACTTGATTGGGGGGAAAACAGACAATCGCAACTGCTTCTGTGTGGATATCTCTGTTTAGTCACCAGGAGTTCAGCTCACCTTTAGGACACCTTTACTTGTTCCCCATAGACTCCTCACGCCCTTGACCCTTACTAGGTAATTCTCTTTCATGACTGACAAGGAAAGAAAGAAACGAAAAATAGGTGTTTGGGGTGGGGAGGTAAATATAGCTACCTACTTTTCTCCCTGGGAGGCATTAGGACTCTCAATTTGACTGAAAACAGGACATGATATTCCCCCTTTTAGACTGCACTGTCTGAGAATTAGTTCCTGAGAACAGTCAGGAATTGGCTTAGAAAAAAAAGTCTTCAACAGTCAGCACATTGTATTGTAAAAGAAAATGACTTTTTTGTCTTTTTGCCAAGGAGAGTGACTCCTTTGTCTCTTTATCAAGGTCACCTACCTGTTTTACCCAGAAGAAAAAAATCTTAACATGTACCCAAGAAATGATAGCAATAGCACTTAGACTTATATACTGCTTCACAGAGTTTTACAGCCCTCTCTAAGAGGTTTGCAGAGTCAGCGTATCTATTGCCTCCAACAATCTGGGTCCTCATTTTACCCACCTCAGAAGGATGGAAGGCTGAGTCAACCTTGAGCCGGTGAGAATCGAATTGCTGGCCGTCGGCAGAGTTAGCCTGCAATACTGCATTCTAACCATGTACCAGCACAGCCCATGATCCTTTATTCTATTCTCTGGACATAGTACTTTTATTGAACTATAGGAAGGAGAATTTGGTCCAATTTTAGAATCGGCACCTTTGGGGTCACTCAATCAAGCTGCTTTGTCATTAAGGAAGGGTGGCAAATTCAAGCTTGTTATTTGCCTCCTAATGTTGAAACATATTTGCGTCACTCCATAGTTTTTAGTGGACCATTGAGCTGTGTGTCTATGATAGGGAAACTTTTCAACTTGCTGCCTTCCAGATGTGTTGTGATTTTTCTAACTGCCCCCACTAGCTAGCTAATGCCCATGTGATGGGGAGGATTGGAACTGCAGCCCATTGCAGGGAAGAGAGGATTTTTGAGAGGCCTGTAATTCAGGGCAGAAATAAATTGGAGTGCAAGCTTCACTCTGCAAAAGAGCCTGTGTGCTGCTATTGGCACTGCCTGGCCTTTGGATGCAGTTTCAACCATGTGGCATGATCAGTATATTATTACATATAGTAAGGAGGCTCAGATTGAAGCAACAGGGAAAAGAATTATTGGATTTGCATTGCTTTTGCATACCCAACATCATCTGTAGCTTCTTAAGTTATCTTATCTTTCCCCACTGTGCTAATGTGGGGAAATGAGGTCTTTCTACTCCTAATTATCCTCTGCCCTCTGCTCCTCATCATTAGTTTTCAGTATTTGCTTTGCTGACTTTTCCCTTTAAGAGGAAAGTGCTTGTTTATAATAGGCTGCTGTTTTTTATAACCATGAGAGTGGATCTCTGAGACATCCACATGTCTCCAGAGACTCAGAGGTCACATCAGTGCAAAAGGAAATCTCTGACAAGGAGCAGGTTTTATTGAAAATAAATATTATTGCCAGCAAACTGTGGTCCCATCAGAAAGGAGGGGGGGGGGTGCTTTTTGATTTCACATACTGGATACACCCTGGACATTCTTTAAAATAATCCCCTCTTTAATGAGAGTATGATAGCTCTCCGAGTCTGCAGCTTTTCAGATGTGCTGGACTTCACTTGCTATAGTTCCAGCCAGCTGCAATAACAATCCCTAGAAGATAGGTAGTCTCAATTTAGAATGGCAATTGAGACTAGAGTTTCTGTCTCTGTGTGATGTGGTAGTAGAGTGAGGGTGGGCAACAGATTGAGGAAGGTTGGGTTAGGCAATTCATCAATCATCTTACATGGAAGTGATATGGCTTTGTATGTAGAGAATCTACACTGTATTGTTTCCAACCTTCTCATTTTCTGCTTTGTTTGCTTCCCTCTTTGTTAACCATTTTTCTTTTCTTAAAAGGCAATTCAGCACCAGCATGTCCATTGTGGACAGGCAGAGTGTACTGAGGTAGTTTAGGATTATCATGTCTTTAATTAAAAATTTTCTTCTAGTCTGTGTTTCCCAATGTGGTGCCTTCTATTTTTTTAAAAGAAATAGTCTTTATTTACATTTTTCATTAAAAAAGAAAACAACACACCATATAAATAACATACAAAACAACACAACAAATAACAAGCATACCTATAAGTAATACCTTAATATTCGGTACAATATATCTATATTATATTCCAGGGGAGACAGAACAACTTATATACCTTTATAGATCAATTAGGTCTATCCGACATCACTATACTAGTATAGTATAAGTTTCTCAATAAATACAATGTGGTGCCTTCTAGATGTTCAGAGACTAAAGTTTTGATGGCCAGGCCAACTGGGAATTCTGGTATGTGTAGTCAAAATCCATCTGAAGGACATCAGAATTATGATTTGACATTGTGAGGAATGTTTTCTCGCATAGAAGAAAAATAGAATAGAATGTAAATAGAATACAATACACATATATGTAGTGTATTATATTTTACTACAGGGAGTCCTCAACAAATGACCACAATTGATCCCAAAACTATTGTTGCTAAGTGAGATATTTGTTAACTGAGTTTTGTCCCATTTTACAACCTTTCTTGCCATATTTGTTAATTAATCATGGCAGAACATGATTGTTAAGTTCCCCATTTGGCTTCCCCATTGACTTTGCTTGTCAGAAGATTGCAAAAGTGATCACATGATCCCAGGACACCACAACCATCATAAATATGAGTCAGTTGCCAGGCATCTGAATTTTGATCACATGACAATGGGGTTGCCACAACAGTTGTAAGTGTGTGTGTGTGTGTGTGTGTGTGTGTGTGTACATACATACATACATATATAGTGTGTATATATATATATATATGCAAGTTTGGTGTATTTGGGTCTTTTCCTGTGTAAGATTGATAGTATCTTGGCGATGTTTCGACAAGGTCACACTTGTCATCTTCAGGCTGGTGCCTTCGGCTTCATTCCTGTGCAAGCAAAGTGTGATCGGAGCTGCTGTCTCTCTATAAATACTGGTGGGGAGGTGAGCAGGTTGGTTGCCTGTGTTGTTACATTTTGATTGGTTGATGGAGTTGATGTTTGCAGATTAGTCGTCTGTTTTGTAACATCCTGTGTGGGTGAGGTTCTTGATGTGTGCCCATTAGTCTTTTGTGTTTTAACGACCTGGGTAATGGGCTGTGTGTTAACATCCTGAGTTCTAGTGTTGTGATATCCCGAGTTTTTTGATGTAATGTCCTGAGCAGATTGCATACCTCTACCTGTGAAAATCTACGAAAACACACACATATATATATATATATATATATATATATATATGTGTGTGTGTGTGTGTGTGTGTGTGTGTGTGTGTGTGTGTGTAGGTCTTTGGTTATTCGGGTTTTCTCCCGCATAAAATTGGAAGTGTCTTGGCAACGTTTTGATGAAGTCTGCATTGCTCCTGGAAGAACGAAGCCGAGAACAACAGCCTGAAGACGAATGAGACTTCGTCGAAATGTTGCCAAGACACTTCCAATTTTACGTGGGAGAAAACCCGAATAACCAAAGACCTACATACAAACACCCGCGAAAACCTCAGAAAACATATATATATATATGCTTTCTTCTCTTGTCGTAGGTTTTTGTGTGTTTATTTTTCTTCAGCCAGGTATTTTCCTATGTAAACCAAGTTTCTCAACTTGTAGCCATAGCTCAGTGAAATCACATCCACTATCCTAGGCTTTTTCAGACAGCAAGCAAGCATTGCTTGCTGTCTGAAAATGCTTGCTTGCTTGCTGTCTGAAAAAGCCTAGGATAGTGGATGTGATTTCACTGAGCTATGGCTGCAAGTTGAGAAACTTGGTTTACGTAGGAAAATACTCGGCTGAAGAAAAAAAAATACATACATACATTTATTATTTTAGTGCTTGGCTGCTTCCCTTCCTGACACAATATCTAGAGCTTCACACGTAGACTCCATTGCTTTAGGAATTGCAAAATCAGATGGGTGAATTGACAAGATATGTTTATCTTGAGCACATGCACATGGAATTGTCCTGTGAAAAGCAGTTTCAGTCACGAGGGGGAAAATGGGGTGGGGGGAAGTATATGAGAATGAAGGGAGAATTTTGCCTAGAAAAAGATGGGAAGCACAAAATAGATAGGAAAGGTAGAGGGCCATGGTATCTTGAGAAGACCATCTACCTCTCTTGTCTCTTGAGAAGATACCATGACTTGAGTAGATACCTTGAATTAACTGCTGCCTGCTACTGCAGTTCAAAAAGGATTGTGTTTCATGCTCACTGTTCACGCCTTCCACCAGGCTCCAGAGAGCTCTTTCTGTCATCACTCTTTGCCAAGTATGTTGGCCAAAACAGCACTCCATAAATGGCTGTCAGTTCTGAAAGGAACATTGAATTTGGAGGTGAAATGGAAAGCTTATGAAGAATAGTCACCTGAAAGGTTGCATCTAAAAATAAAAACCAAATTCCATGAATCAAAGTTCGGCCTACTGCAAAGATAGCTAAATAATGCTTCAGATTCAATTACAGGTACATTTGATGGGACCAAAATTCTATCAAATCAGAGTGGAAAATTCCCATTTGCAGGCTTGATTCCAACTTCATACATACATACATACATACATACATACATACATATATATATATATATATATATATAATTGATGACACATATAATTTGTGCCATGAGGTAGCTGTAGTAAATAAGTTTCTCGGCTAGCATTTCTCCTTCATTTGCTTTGTCTTCCTTATTAAAGCCGACCAAATTTATAATTATTTTGGGGGCAGAGTTCCTAGTGGAATTGGTGGAATCAAATGCTTGATTGACTTTTAAGCCTCCTCCTGCCGGCCAAATTCATTTGAAGCCTTTACATAAGCTTCTTCAATGTATTTCATTCCTTGCTTTTCCCTTTCTTGCAATTGTTGGGCTGAGTGAATCATTAATAAAACAACAATTTGTGTGGCTGATTTATTAACTTGACAAATGATATCTCTTTCTTTCCTAAAAAAATGTCCGCAAGCAGCTAACATGTTCTTCAAATTTGCATGAATTATAAACCAGATAATTTTATTCCTGAGTACTTTTGGGGGCCCATTGATTATTTTCCAAATAGTTGGGCTGCAAGCATTTGAATCTCTTCAGTGAGAATCCTGATTCCTAGCTGGTCAAGCATGTTGGTATTTATTCCATGCAATTTCTTTTAATCCAGAAGCAGTACGCCTTCAGGATGCACTGAAGATAGATAAATAAGAAGCTTTTTATAGTTAAATTTTTAAGAGAGCATATTTTTTCCCAGCAAGATGAGAATATGATATTTGCCAGAAGCAAACTGCAGATATTCCAAGTAAGCATAGAAAAATGATAACAGGCATTTTAATTAACCTGATTTCTTTTGCGACACAAACTCTTACTAAACCTGTTTTTCCCCCAGTTGTTTTTGTCATGATGAAAATTTTAATGAAGGAAGGATTGGACTGTATTGCTATTTTGATTTCATTCTGACCATTGCAATAGTAAGTGATGCTGTTGTGGGATGCTAGAGTTGTAATCAAACATGTACCTTAGATGTCAGGGAAACTCATTTTATAAATTCACAACCATAATAAATAGAATTCCACATCAGGAACAAATAACGCAGGCGTTCAAGTTGGGTGGGGTGTTCCTAAGGAAAAAATTGTCCTAAAGGCATTGTTACAAGCAGTGATTATGAGGAAAGAAATGGGAGACAGCAAAATAGATCAATAAAAATGTAAAGTCTCCTTGAAATAGAGTCTGATTTATTTAACTACAAGAACCTGATCATATTGTTTTCTTGGCAGCAATACAGATGCGTTTTTCCCCTGCCTTCTTCCAGAAGGTTTCACGGACTTCTCTGCAAATATGAGAATTCCTGGTAGTCTCCTATCAAAATATCAACCAGTTTCTTTTCTTCTTAGCTTTTTGAGATTAGCTAGCTGATCTTTTAGATGTAGCTATGGTTTTGGTTTTTTTAAAGGATCTGGAACTTCTTTCTTCCATGTCCTGTAGTTGTCTTTTTTAAAAAAAAATTATATATATATGTTTTTTGGTAAGGGACCAATAACATAGAAAGGAAAGGAAATTATAGGCAGAGAATGAGTCAGGAAAGCTGGAGCATTGAACGGTCTTAGGTTGCTGAAGGCATAACAAAAAGGCCCTGTTTGGGCATATCTCAAGGAAATGGCATGGGAGAAATAAGGATAGCAATAGCACTTAGACTTATATACTGCTTCACAGTGCTTTTACAGCCATCTCTAAGCAGTTTGCAGAGTCTGCATATTGCCCCCAACAATCTCGGTCCTCATAGTTGATAGTCCAACTATTCAGTGAAAATGGCAAAAAGATGAAAGTGGCTAGGAAAAGCTTCTTTTAGAAGACGATTTTGTTTCAAGCTTCTTTTAGAAGACGAATTAAGAAGCTATTTAACAAGCTACTATGGACAGTCGGTTGTTAGAGAAATGTTCATGAACATTCAAAATAGAGACATTGCCAAAGGTCAGACTTGTATTTTTTAAAAGATAGTTTAATTATACAAGACTATAATTGTCCATTAGATCTTGTTTCAAATCTGATAATTCAAAAATAATAGTAGTAGTAGTAATGCATAATAATTATTTTTTTAAAAATAAATGTTGAAAATGTAATGAATTGGTTGATTCTTTCTTTCTTTATTTTTAAAAAGTGGTAGAAATGTAAAGGCCAGCTATACTGGAACATATTTCATAGAAGAGTGGAACAGATTTTAGAAAGTTATAATTTACAATTCTTATTCAATTTCATCATTTCTTTCAAAATACACTGAACTCACATTGTATATGTTAATGGCGGCAAGGATTTCACTGGAAAAGACCTTCTTTGGAAAAATGCCTAATTAAATTGTGGGAGTATGTGTTGAGGTCCAGAATAACTTCCTATATAATAATACATCTCATGTAGAGTTTAATTTTAATTGAAAACCATTCTTAGATTGTAACACTATTTGCAGATTGTGTCACATTTATAAATTGGGTTTCCATCTATAAAATTATGTTTCAATCTAATCATACTGATCTATCATATTGTTTACTTTTAATAGCTTTGCCAATGTTTTACATGTTCTGTATTTCCTTACTTATACTTTTTTCACTTATATTCTTCAAACTGTTAAGTAAAATAAAGGACTGGAGAGATTTAAAAGTAATGGTGTTTCCTATCAAGAAACTAATGATTAGAATCTTGGAGACCAAGTGTTAAGTTGGGCGATTTAGGAGGCAGAAGAAAGGTAGTGCATGACAACACCTCTTTAATGTAGTGTGAACTTCAGCAAAGGTTACAGCAATACAGCTCCCTTTATATATCTTGTTGGCCAGGGAACTGACCAATCACAAGTGACCCATTGTCTTTCAAATCTCCCGCCAAAACTTAAATACATAACACCAAGCACCAACAAAAAGGTCCAAATTCCACGAGTGTTGACTTGATCTGTGCCTCCAGCTCCTCTCTATAGGATTGTGTGTGTTCTTGACCTTAGACAGGCAGAATCAGCACCATATTTCCTAATCCCATTGCTATCTGATTTAAAGTTCATTGTGAACAGAGACAGGAACTTCACCAGAAATCCAAGAAAACGTAACGCCATTTGGAGTGTTCCTGTGAACGTTAATCAGTACTGTATCTTATTGCACTGAAGTTGAGCTTTACTCTCTGAGGGGGGATGCAATTTCCTTAGTTTGCCACTGCCTCTTTTGGTGTGACTTTTAACTCCCAAGTCTGCTCCAGACTTGCATCTACTGTGGCACATCTGGATAGTGCTGTGAATCATACAGAAAATGTTTGAAACCTGGGAGGAAAAAAAAAAACCCTGGCTGCATTCTGGAAAATAAAAAAAAATCTGAAAAATGATTTTGAGTTGGTCCTGGTTTACCAAAAGCAAAAGTAGGAACATTTTGGTTGGTTCTGAATTTTCCTTGAAACAAAAGCTGGAGGGGATTTTCTGGGCCTCCAGGGCAATGCTGGTATGTATTGCCCCCTCTCTCCCTTCAACAGTTCCCAATGTAGTGCATGACTCTACACTGTCCATCCCCAATTTCCTCAAAGCCTTCCCTTCCTTCCGTCACCTTCACAACTACTTCTGCCTTAATTTCCCCTCACTGGAGCTATGTCTACCCAGAACCTGTACTTTTCAATCATTATCAGAAATAAAACTGCACCTTTTCATTCCATGTATATATGGACCAAAACATCAGAAAGATAACATGTGTTAATTCATGCACAACCACTCAGAACCATCTGGTTATATATGGAATATTTTGCACATCTCTAATATTGGGCCAGCACTTTAATATTAATTGGAAATGGCAGAAGTACCTACCTTTTTAATTGCATTCCTAGTAGAAAGCCAGTATTTCAAGCCAATTGGTGTGTGGTTGGCCTCTACAAGGCCTCCATCTTGGCTTCCTTTCGATAAACATTGAAAGGATGACCCTTGGCCTTCTAAACCTGCGTGCAGTTGGTTTTCAAAGATCAATGCAAACTCCAAAATGTGGTAGCATAATGGCTGCCTATTTCATAGGCACATGATTTAGGAGATGATTTTATCTTCAACTCCATGTGATGGCAGCAGATGTTCTGCAATGCAGGGTTCACAAGGCACTTGGTGAGAGGATACACATCCTTAAGCTCCAAAGATCTTGGCCAGCAGAATGTGAAAAGTTGAAGACAGACTTTATGAAACTCGCAAGCTTAGTTCTCCCCTGATGGAAGCTGATTTTTGTCCCTGTTTTATCCTTCTGGAAAGAACCTGATGCTAGCAATCCAGATAGCCAGATGTCAGTTGAATCTGCACATGCAAGACAGTTTGGAGTTTTGATTTTGGCTGCTAGGATCCCAGGAGGCTTCGTTGGCTTTCTTTTCCCTTGCCCCCTTCTTTCATCTTCAGCACAACAGACGCTGATTCTTCCACAGATGCCAGCAGCACTCAGCAGAAAGCAAACCCTAGTGGACTTGAGGCAGACGTGATCTATCACTCTGGCTGTGTTAGACATTCTTCTGAAGTAAAATGCTGCAATGTTGTACACATTCTACCACACATTCATTATGGTGGCTTAGAACTGCTTTTCTACATCCACCTGTAGTGGATGTAGACTTAGTACTGTGTTTTCCCGAAAATAAGACCCTGTCTTATATTTTTTTTGAACCCCGAAATAAGCGCTTGGCCTTATTTTTGGGGAGGTCTTATTATTTGGGGGCAAGTGGAGGAAACCAAAGGAAATGGCGGAGACCGGCTGTGCATGAGTTTAAATATTTTTGGGGAGGTCTTATTTTCAGGGGGGCTTATTTTAGTGCATGTGCTCAAACGCCCGATTGGGCTTATTATCAGGGGATGTCTTATTTTAGGGGAAACAGGGTATATGGGACATGGAAAGGACCAGGGCACCTTCACATGAATTGAAACATAAGACATGGTTTGATGAACTTCTGTGGAATTCAGAAGAATGAAGAAAAGAAAAGACATCAGTAAATACCAAGCTTGGCCTGTGGTTTGCCTTTAAGAGTCTTCTCCTCCATAGAAACCAGCAGCTTCTGTCTCTGAGGAAGCAGAAACTTTATGGATATCTTGGTAGATTGAATAGATGGTGATCTGTCTCTTAGCTCAACGAAATTCCAAGTATCCTTGTCAGCGAACATAACATCATACATGATCAACTTGACAATTCCAAATAGTTTTATCCATTTGTGCCACTCTGATGAAGTAGTCAGGAAGGGAGCATCTCCAGCAAGAACAACGATAAATAGACTGCTGGGACTGCATCTCACACTAATAAATAAATAATCTGCAAAAATAAGTCATTTACCATTTGGACCGATATGGGAATTCATAGAAATCTTGTTCTCTCTTTCACCCTCTCTTGAGATTCATTTTTTTCCCCCAGGAAAAAGTAGGGCCTGAACTTGATCTTTAAGGACACATGTCACCCTGTGAACCATCAGGAGGAGTGCAATCTGTCTTCTCAACCCCACCTACAGTTTCCAAACACTCAGTCTGCAAGGCAAGAATATCTTGTTGCTGAAGCAGCAAATAGAATATTGCACTTCCAATTTACCCAGTTATTTTTCAACAGAAAAAAATAGAGTCTGCCCCTTGGGATGGAACAGCACATTTATGAAATAGAAAAAGTGTTTTGTTTTGAATTTGGGGCATATTAACCCTAGTCACAACACTGCATTGTGATCTTTCAAGTTGGCTGTGTTTGAACAAAACAAACCTCTGAATGATTTGAATGCTCCTCATTGAGATGGAACAATCACCTCATATGTTTCAACTGTCCTGTTATAAGAACAACTTGGAATAAATCACTTCATATTTGTGTAGGCATGACAGTCCATGCTGTGGACTGTCTATTTGTTAACTATAGAAAAATTGCTCAAAGGAAATTTAAAAAAAAGAATGATTTTTTTTGTCTAAAATATTAATATTACAAAAACAAGGATATGAGTAAAAAGCATTTTTAGCAAAAGAACAGCCACACCAGCCCAGCAAGAAGCTATATCAGCAACCAAATGAATTTACTTCAACATAACCCTTGTATAACAACAGCAAAAAAATACACTTTTCTCTGGCTGTAGGTTTACTTCACTGCACACTGTTTACATTATGGATCAAGGCTGCTTGCAGTAGTTCTCAGAAACCCGCCATAGAAAAATTTGGAAATGCTGTGCTTTTTACAAACTACCTCCAAAGGAAAGCTCCAAGTTCTTAAGCAGTAAAACAGGCTCCTTTTCTCAGTTTACAAAACAGCTCATTTAGGGGAGCAAAAGACCGGCGAAATACACCAGTAAAGCCTTCTAAATTTCACACCTTATATACTAGATTTATTAGCAGGTAGTTTTGAAATATTTTGTGAGTACCTACAAAATTGCCTATAGCATATGTACTGGTAAATGCAAGTTTCTGCCCATGTTATCCTGTAGGTGCGCTTAGGAGGAGAAACCATCAATTTTCCTTGGTCCTCATAGCATTGCCTTGGTTTGTTGGTTGTTCAATTGGTGACCGACCTACCTACCTTCCTTCCTTCCTTCCTTCCTTCCTTCCTTCCTTCCTTCCTTCCTTCCTTCCTTCCTTCCTTCCTTCCTTCCTCCCTCCCTCCCTCCCTCCCTCCCTCCCTCCCTCCTTCCCTCCCTCCCTGCCTTTGAACTTCGGCTTGATGATAACTGAAGTATATTTTCTAGATAGTTTTCAATGTCAGAGAAGAACAACATCAAAATCTGGCTTTGCTTTCAAAGATAAGATGTCTGGGAGTTTTTTTTATCTGATCTTTCTTTTTTAACTGGGAAAAAAATGGTCCTTGCTGCCTCTATTCCCAGTATAATTTGGACAGCTAGAGTTCAATAGAACTAAGTAAAGAAAAGAGAATATTCCACATGAATTAAGTCAGTGGTTCTCAAAATGGTATGAAACTCAGTGGGATCTAATATAGAATAAGCATGCATACATTTATGTTTGCTGAGTCTTGATTTCTATGCCTGAGACAGTGGATGAATCTTCAGACAGGGCACAATTCACTGCAATAAATTGCCTTATTTTACAGACTTGTAATTTTAACAAGTCATTAATACAATTAATATTTTTTTGTTCTTCCACCATCCTTTCCTGGAATCTGATTTCTGACTATATATAACAAGTGAGTAACAGGGATCCATTTGTTTGGGGGGTGGGGTGGGTTCTAGGACTTGTTTCAGGAGAATTGGAAAAGGTAAGATATCTGGGTAAAATACAGGATTTTGTTTTATTTGTTTGTTTATTTGAATTTATTTGCATGGTTACCCATCTCACTTAAGTGAGTGACTCACAACATTCAAAATAATCCAATAAAAACAAGTTAGAAAACAATATACCAACATCCTGTATAAAACTACAGAAAACTTCTTTTAAACAAAATAATGGTTAGCAGCCAAAGTCCATTTTGTGTCAAGCTGTAGAAAGCCAGCATAAAAGTTCCCCACTATTGTTTGTGTTTATAGTTTATTTTCTGTCTAATCTTTCTAAGGTGGAGGGAGGGAAGTTCTTAAATTCAGAATCATTTTCCTTTTGCATAAATTGTAAATATAAGATTGCAGAATAGTAAGTTAAGAGATGTAGCTTTGGTTCTGGGGTGAGGGCATAAAGGAAATTTGTTTTCATGTAATGCCTTGTGAGCTCTCTGCAATAAACTATGATTAAACAAGCCATGGCATAGAATTTTAGACAAACACAGCCACTGAAACACATCTATTCATGGTGAAATATCTTTTAAAGGAACAGAACATTGTAAGAGGGAAAAATGGTATGAAAATCTCAGGCTCACTATTTTAGTCTGCCATTGTATTGGGTTCACTTTGGATTGATCCAGAATTTAATAGTGTGTGAGGCACACATCTAAGTATTATATCTTCTTGTTTCTTATTCTTCTGGTCTTGCCTTCCCTCTCTTTCTTTTTGGTTATCCCTGTTTCCTCAATGCCCTGTAAAACATGAACAGATGTGCGATGGTCAAATCTATACCATCTGCAGATGGATGAAAAAGCAGAAGGGTTTGTTAATCTGCTTCCAGAAAAGAAAAAAAAACCACGCAGCCCAGCTGCCTACTTCTGTACTTCACTTCGCTTTATCAAAATTAGAATCTCATAAGGTTTAATAGGGTAACCATTTATACAGAAAAAAAAAAAAGTAAAAACGCATTGTCTTATCCTATAAAAGTTGTAGACCTGCATGGAGCTTCCATATGCTAATTTATACAAATATGAAAATTACCCAAATATAATTGGGAAAAGGCTTATTATAGTAAGAGATCTGTGACTAGGTGAATATTTGGCAGGCTGTCTAGCTGCTACTTTTGAATGTTCACTGTATGGCATTTTGGGGTATTTGAACCTTAAAAAACCTGGGGATGTCTTCCAAGAGAGGATTGCCTTCTGAAGCCCTTCAGATAAGAGGATTTCCAATACAGGGCACACAGTCATTTTACCGGTAGGAGTGATCAGCCACATGCCCATCAGTTGTTTTTGGGTGCAATCAGTTCGGACTGCATTCTTTACTTAAAAAGTAAAGAGCTTTAAATAGTATGAAATATGGCTGTATCCATAATACACATCATTGTAATCTGCATGTGGTATGGTACAGTGATGGGTTGCTACCGGTTCACCGCAGATCGGGCAAACCCGTAGCAGCAGCAGTGGGAGGCTCCGCCCACCCGCCTGGCCACTTCTGCGCATGCACCCACGAGCAAACCGGTAGCAACGGGTTTTGAAACCCACCCTTGGTATGGTATGATTCACTTACTTTTTTCTTCCACAAATTGACTATTGTCTTTTATAGTTATTCTTCATTTCTTGTCTAATTTTTTGGGTCCTCTTCAAAGGGAGAGATATTTCTTTTCTTTTAAAGAAATACATCTGTTTTGATAAAATTAAGAGCAACCAAATAATTGTGTTGACTTTAGGAAATTCTTGTCATTTTAATTGCTTCCCATATTCTTCCCTGATTTACCTACTGTGTCAGCCCACAGTTTCCCCCTTACCGTAACCCTTCCTGACACAGTAATTACTGGAGGCCTTGTCTAATGGGCTTGTAATGCTTAACTCTTTCAAAAGGAATCAGAATCCAGATTGCCTCCCTGTAATTAATTAAGGTGAAATGGCCTGCAACAAACAGGTTCCTAGACACTCTGAGACTGGTAAGAGTTTGGAGGGTTTTTTGACAGGCAGTCCCACAAAGACTCTATAAACCAGAACATAGCAGAAATAATTTCTTCTTTTTTTTTCTTATAGCAATGTTTTACACCAAGCATATTGTTGGGTTAATTGTCATACCAATTCTGTAAAGGGAAAGTAACAATCTGCAGCCTAAATGGCTGTGCAGAGTGTCTTCTGTTTTGGCAATCTGCTTGGATATTTTTCAAGGACATAGGTGGACTTTAGGAAGGTGAGAAGGAACAGACTGACATGGGTTTATATTGCCTAGCACAATAGTTTCAGGCTTGACATGCTGTTGGTTGGTATTATCAAGGTTTTAGAGCTACTGCTTGACTTAAAAGTTGCCTGTTTATCTTTGTATTTCTATAAAGGGTTTCTATATAAGGTACTGATTTTAGGATCTGATTTTGGGGTAGATGGAAGTCATGTTAGTATTAGAAATTCTATCCATCTGTCAGTCCATTTAATATATTTGTATGGCCGCCTATCTTCAAGTATAACTGGAGTGGTGGTAGCTCACAACATTAAAAGTGTAGAAACATAAAAACATAAAACATGTATGCGTGTGTGTATGAAATAACAATGTTCTCAATTTATAAGTGTCATTTGAAGTTGGGCAATGTCTAAGTTTAATAAATAATAATTTTAAAAAAGACAGACTTTTAAAGTTCTGAAAAAGTGGGAACAGAGTGCCAGCAATTCTTCTCACTGATACCTATGCCTTTTTTTTTTTAACTCATTGAAATGACACGATGGTTTAGTGAATATGAGAAAGTGAGAAAAACCTACCCATGAGGATATTACCATATGGGTTCTTTCGTATAGGGGTATTGCCTTATTGGGCCAGTTCATAATCAGTTCCGTTCAATGTGCATCTTGGAGTATATTGGGAGCTGAGGTGTTTGATTGCTAGCAAAACTGTGATGTGTCTGAAATCAAAACAAATCTTATATTTTGCTTGATATAGTAGAAAACTTTAAATCAATATTTAAACTTTAAATAAATATTTTGAGTAGGGTTTCTTTCATGTTTGGGGCAAGGTGTTATGCCCCTTCTAAATGCACTGAAATAGGTTCAAGATTTTTCCTGACTTATGGCTTTATTTAGGATTCTTGACTTAGCCTTGAAGGAGAATAATGCTTACCCACTGATGCAAATCATTATTAAACTTGGCACTAAGTGACTCAGAAAAAAACTTTAATGCAAAAGAAGACAAGAGTAATGTGGCCTTTCTCACCAATACTCTAGGGTTTTGTATATCTTTCTATAGTTGCTGTCAATTATTTGAACTGGATCATCAAGGCTGAAAAGTGAAGTAAAATGGCAGCCTTGATGTCCACTCAAGATCAAAAGGCTTGCGGGTGACTTTGAGAAATAGGAGGTTATTGGAGTTGGAAGGACATGATTTGAGATTTGTGTGGCAGGACTGCCCATGGTACAACAAAATTAAGATTAATATGGATTTCCAAAATCACATTGTTAGGTGTGCCACATTGAAGGTTTGGAATAGGTATAAAACAAGATTGACTCCCAAATTCCTCCATGGTTGTCACCCCAAGAAACCTTTTTTTTTAAGAAAGGAAATGATAGTTACACAAACTTGGAGACCTGCTGACTTTTTCTGAAGGAGAACCTAAACTAAAAGCAAGTTAAAAGAATTGGAAATCGAGGCTCTTACTTGTCAAAGGTTTGCTTATGCTCAATAGGAAGATTTAAAATGGACAAGAAGAATTTTGATTTTACCAATGAGAAAACTGATTTTGAATTGAATCTATAATGATGAGCATGCTACCAGTAAGATGTATAAACTATTTTTGAAAAAAAATATAGATGGTGAATATGTTAAATACTGTATAACTAAATGGGTAAAATAGATACAATATAGTGCTTGATCAATGGAAGAATATCTTGAGTGAAGGATTGAAATTTACATTGAATTATAACCCGAAAAGGAATTTTTATATGATGATGCTTCATTGGTATTTAAACACGTGATAAATTGTCAAAGGTTCACAAGGGTGTGTCAAATATATGTGGGAAATCTAATCAGGCTGAAAGTACTTTTTATCATCTTTGGTGGATATGTGAGAAATCTAAGAAATACTTGGATCAGACATGTACTTTAATTAAGATAATTTTTGGAATAAATACACAATTAGAACTAGAGATTTTTTAAAAGTTTGATGGATAGCTTGAAAAAACCGGGGCTTTGTTTTTATATATGGTAAGAAGAGCAAAACATTTATATATAGAGAGATGGAAGGGCTTATTGATTCCCACAATGAAAGAATGGATGGTGTTGTTAATGAAGTTGGTTGGGATGGTGAAATTGACTATTTTGATTAAAGAAATCTTTATCCAGCTTGCTTCCACCTGGAAAACACTTTTTTCCCCTTGAAACAAAAAGAAATGAAATTTTTAATTTTGGGATTTGATCAGTAGAACCTTTTTATGATGTATGCAAACACTATTGTTAAAGGTTGCTATATTTTTTACTTGTATCTGCATTGAAGAAAGTTGGAAGTTACTCCTTTTCTTCTTCTTTTTTTTTCTTTTTTGTACTCCTAACTTTGTTTCTTTCCCAACTCTCCTTTTTCTATTTCTTTATTTTTTTGTTTCCCTATATTAATTTTTTGCTGACGTTAATAGTTTTTTTTAAAAAAAAATCAAAAGGCTTGAGACTGAGACTTGTGGGATGACAACCTTCCTAGTGCTATAATTGCTAGTCAATAATAATAATAATAATAATAATAATAATAATAATAATAATTTTATTGTCATTGTATGTGTATACACAGTATACCCATACAACAAAATTCATTTAACACCCAAAGACCAGGTCCAACACACATAACAATCCCCAAACACACCCCCACCCACCACAAATTCCCCACCCCTAAACCACCCAAACATCCATACAACAAACCAAGTAATGCTGTCCAATAGCTCACTGATGGTGGCCCTTTAGTTCATTGTTGAGTGCAATTATAGCTCTGGGATAAAAGGCATTGCATGAAGGAATTGAAAGTGTATGCACTGTTTCTCCTTTTAAGGAGAAACAGTGCATACACTTTCTTAGAAGTTTTATAATATATCTATATTCTATAAGGAAGAGCTAGGATCAGTGGTGGGTTCCTCCCAGTTCCACCGAGCCCGTAGCGGTGATGATACGACGTCACTGAACCGGTTCTCTTTGTTTGGGAGCTGAGCCCTCCCGCACCCTTGCCCCCCCAACCCCCCACATTATTTGGCCCCACCCCCAATCTATTGCTGCCTCCTGAGTCCCAGCTGATCAGCTAGAAGGAAAAAAAACTGTTTAAACTCTTGCTGCGGGGCTTCAAAGGGCCGCCCTACAGCTGATCGGTGTTAAAAGGCAATGTGGTGGTAGACAGGTGCCTCCAAAAACAAATGAGTAGACCGGTACAGCTCTGCAAGCAGTTAAAAGCCTGGTAGACCAGTACCTCTGCTAAATCCTAAAGAATTGTCACATGCCCATCAAGCCACGCCCACAAAATAAGCCACGCCCACAGAACCTGGTAGTAAAATTTTTTAGAACCCACCCCTGGCTAGGATGCAGAAAATTGTACATGCCCAATACTTTGGATTCATTCTTCAAAAGGTGCTTCAGAGTGCAGAGAGCATGAATATAACAGTACTTTTGCATCACCTTGTAGCAGCTACATCCTGGACTCAGGCAGCTGCTGGGGTGGACAAGTGTGTTCTCCCACAAAGAAGTGCGACTGCTTTAAGGCATTGCATCAAAATGCTACATGCATGCTTCCTACTCTCCAAGGCTGCTTTTAGAGATTGTCTTGAAAATGCTGGACATAACCCTCAGAAAAATATCTCCTTTCTTTTCTTCCTTCCTAAGGCAGCTACTTAAGGCAGCTACTGTCTGTCTTGGCATCAAACAACTGGAAGCAGCTATTTCAAGCAGAAACTTTAGGAAGAGCTGCTACTTTGGGGTTTTGGAGGGAGTTGCCTCATGTGTTTCTCTCTCTTTTTTTTCCTTCCCCAACTTTAAAATATGTATGCATACAGACTTCCTCTGGAGGCTAGAAAACCAATAGCCGCTTTAGGATATCTGTGAGCCATTGAAAAAGAGGGTATGAAAGATGAAGAAAGGAGCTGTAGTCTGGCAGCTCCAGATGAATAGGCAAGTACACTGTTGCTTTAGTGTAAAAATGTCAGGTGTCAATACTGCTAACTTGTATGTCAAGCAACATTTTCTTTGGGTCCAAGTTTCTTTGCTGAACTCTCCTCTAGCTGGTTATAGGCCTGTGGGATATATATTCCATCTTTGTTTATCCTATTTCTGCTTATTCTAGTGCGCTGTGACATGCTAGAGAGGATTCTGGTACACATTTCAGCTTCTATGTGAGATAAACCTTTTTATTTTCCTAATCATGTCGAATTTGCTGAGTTTTATGTTCACTGTATCAAAAAATTGAAACTTCAGTCCTTAATTTGGAAGGGCTACTCCTGTTTCATTGGGTGTGTACAGTCTCCTATTGGATTAAACATAGCTGTTTATGAATTGTATGGTTGCTTGTTTGTCAAGGTTGATCTAATATTTTGACCTACAGTACTCCTGTAATAATGATGAAAATCTATTTCCCCTTCCCAAATTGCATTAATTTTGTTCAGTGTGTTGCATTTTAGGGCCATTTTAGGTAACCCAGAGCCAATATGTCCAGTGTTGAGGAAGCTGAGAACAGGGGAGGCACAGTTTCTGACATTTTTAATTCTGTGCAAGTATTAATTTTCAGTGATTTTGGCTTCCTAGTCCTCTCTTATTCTTTACTAATTCAGCAACCAAAGTCTTAGTTGTGAGCCTTAAGTAAAACTCTCTGTATGTTTTAAAAGCTCACTTATGATAGAAGTATGAATGCTGTGGGAATTGAAAGTACTTTGATGATTTCTATGAATGCAGTTTGAAGGAATTTGAAGGATTCCCAACCCCTGGTCCATGGACCAGCACTGGTCCGTGGCATGCCAGATATCAGGAGGCACAAACAAGCAAAGCCCCATCCGTGGGATGCAGGCAGCACACGAAACCACCTTCCCTCCGGTCTGTGGAAAAAACTCTCTCCACAGAACTGGTTCCTGGTGCCCAAAAGTTTGGGGGCACCTGCTTCTACTCAATTATTTATATTTATATTGTATATTACTTATAGTATGTGTTTCTTTCCTGCACATTGTGGCATAATATTCTTTACAGTGGGGCTGGAGTGCTTAATTGAATTCCTTAGGCCAGGGGTGTCAAACTCAAGGCCCATGGGCTGCATCTGGCCTGCGGGGTGCTTAGATCTGACCTGTGGGGCCACCCTGGAAATAACAAAGAACCAGCCCCCAGTGTTAGCAAAAATGGGGCAGGGGCGCCCACCGCATGCACCACCACCCTGCAACCAGTTTTGGCCACTAGAGTGCTGCAGGAGGCCTTCCAGGCCTAAAACGGGGCCTCCGGAAGGTTATAAAAGGGAGGAAAGGTAAAATATTTTACTTTTCAGGATTGCAGGATTCTGCTACTATAGCCTATCTCAATAATTTATAGTTCTAGTCTTCCTATGGAGTCTGTTTCTTGATCTGGTCTCTCTCTCATAAGGTGATCAAGTAGATCAAGTTAAGTATTAAAAAAACAAAATCACAGAAATGCATGCCTCTATTTTTATAAGGGTATAAAACCAGTGGTGGGATTCAGCCAGTTCGCACCACTTCAGGTGAACTGGTTGTTAATTTTCTGAGCAGTTTGGCAAACTGGTTTTTGGAAGAAATCATTAGGGCAGAGAACCAGTTGTTAAATTACTTGAATCTCACCACGGTATAAAACCATGTGTGTGGAAGTGTGGTCCCGTGTCACGCCCACCATGGCCATACCCACTTGGCCATGCCTACTATGGCCATGGCCATGCCCACCATGCCATGCCATGCCACGCCCGCCCACCCCCCACCCACATGGCTCTCCCAGGTCAAACATAACCCTGATGCAGCCCCCAATGAAATTGAGTTTGACATCCCTGCTTTAGGTCATTAATCTGTCTCAGCTTTTCTATCATCAGGTCAAATGGGATCATGAGGAAATAAACCACGATGTGAATGTTGGGATGGACCCCACATTCGGTAGCCAAGAATGAGACACTTTAGTCAGCTTGTAGTCATGTATTTCAATATACAATGTTGTATTTGCAGCCTTTCGGGGGTAGACGATATTGGGAAACAAAAATTATGGATGCTAATGTTACTTTGATGATAGGATTACAATAACAGCATCCTTCAAGCTTGAATGTGCCTCCCCCACGCCTTCCTTTTTCTTCCAAGGAACAATCTGAAGTCTCAGATGTTTTCTCAAATTACATTTCTGCTTTGAACTCAGATTTCTTTTACCATGACCATTGTCTTGGTCTTCCTCCTGTTTCTCACGATTATTCCTTCTGCTCATTAGACTATTCCTGAGACTGGAGCCATTGTGAAATCTGCATTCATTCTCAGTCTGTTGAGGGTGTTTGCCCTAGGAATGCATTTGGCATTTTTCTGCTGAGAGAGGGAACTCCATTCTTCTGTTTAGATCATTGTTTTTACTGTCTGTTCTGTTTCCAGAGTCTAAATGGGATTCCCATAATTTGTCACTCTTGCGCCAAACTGGCTACCCCATCATCTTTTCCTAACCCCCCCCCCCC
>WNWU01000040.1:2089541-2107403 GCA_012654045.1 Ptyas mucosa | reverse complement strand
AAAAAAAAAAAAAAGAACTGGAGAGAAACTCCATCTGGAATTGATTGATAAATTGTGTTTAGTGCTCAGATTCTTCCAGTTGCATCCAGTGGGAGGAGGAGGAAAGAAGTCACAGCAGAAAAGAGAGATTTCTCAATACTTCTGCTGTTTTTGTGCGTTGGACTCTGAAGTTATGAATTTATGCCAGAGAAATGCTGTTTTCTCCATCCAGACACCTTGCATGTGAATCTATGCCTATCCATTTTTTTTCCTGTCTCTGCAGAAGAGCCAGTGTAAGGAAGAATGATGTAATAGATCAAGAAACCAAAGATAATAAAGACATCTTTTACTGGAAATGATTAGGGGAAGAGGAAGGAAACTCTGGCTAGGAATGCACATTAGGTGTAAGAGTCATGTTTAATAGCACGAACAAGTAAGAATACTTTTACATGATGACAGAAATGTTTAGACTTTTCCAGTATCACTCTGTACTACAAGGATAGAAATTCTGGTATCATCTAACTTTTTTTCAACTTCAAATTTCACCAGTATAGCCATGCAGAGAATTGTAAAAAATGGCGATAAAAACATCTGGAGGCACCACATTGCTTCTCTCTGCTTTGCCACGATTGAGTGCTTACAATTATTTCCTGGGATTTCCTTTCATCCCTAATAAATCTCAGTTTTAGGGATTTACATATTTGGGCATATTGGAAGATGTTGTATCATAGAAGCTAAACAAGCAAGTATTTGTTCAGACCCATGAATCAGAGATCAGAATGAGAATTGAAAAAATAGGAAAAGAATCTGGAGTAAAGGATGGCTTACCCTGAACTGTTAGACTGCTGAGTGTTCTTAGGTGAATGTTGATTTTTCACACAAAATGCAAATGAATAAGATGACATACAGAGAAAATGCTAATCCTTATGGCAGATCTTGAAGGGCTTGCTACCTATAGTGGAAGGAAGTATAATTCTGAGGGACAAGATTCAGGTCATCTGTAGTGGGAATAAAGCCTGAGAAATTCTGCCTTAGTACAATTTGCTCTCCTCAGTTTCAGAAAGTATACAGCAGTGGTGGCTAACCTTTTCGGCACCAGGTGCTGAAAAAGTGAGCATGCCGCTTCTTCACATGCGAAGCGTGCGTGTGTGCTGATTCTGCGCATGCATGATTTGCATGTGTGTTAAATGCACACTGATTTTGCACATGTGCAATTTGCTCATGCGCGCACTGATTCTGCCACCTGCGCATGCATATCAATTCCATGCATGCTTGATTTGTGCATTGCATGGCGCTTCTGTGCGTGGATGCGGCTTCTGCGCATGTGCAGTTGCACAGGAGTTGTGCACACATGCACAGTCACCTGGGAGTCACGCAGGGGTCATGCACAGTTGGGGCATGGGTGCCATAGGTTCGCCATTACGGGTGTATAGTGAATGCACAAGTGTAAAATTGTATATTTCCCAGCTCAAATATAGAAAGAAGCATCCTTTGCCACAGTAATGAACTGGAGTGGACAAGATTTCTTGGGTACGGAAACCATGAAGTGGTGCTTGGGGAGAAACATTACAGATGATGATGATGATGCACCGATGATGTTACTTAGTTTGGGTAATGAAACGTCTGCAAGAAAAAAACCAAGCTTAGGGAGCATCAAGGACCCCTCAAAACATTACAGAAATATTCCACTGCAATGTGACTGATGAAAGAACATGACCTTTATGGAGCCCTTTTAATATTGCCTTCTGGCCCTACCATTCTAGTTCTACGGGCTTCCCTGAGTGCTTTGCAGTTGGGCTGCTTTTTCTCTGCAATCTATGTGTTTCTTTTGATTGTCAGCATATGTTTCTGAAGTGCCCTGAGATCTTTGGGCACAGCGCTACCCAAGTGTTAATTATTATGATTTATTATGGTGTCTGGCTGCATGTAGGATAGACGGTGCAGCTCTTGCAATTCTGAAAGGGATTAAGCAATGGGCGCACGTATCTGAAGGAAAATGTGTTCTTCCATATGTTGTGCACTGCCATGCTTTTTTCTTGTTGCTTAGACCGTGCCTTTGTACATCATTTTCATATTGATCTTATTACCGCAAATGCAGAGTCTCTTCACCAATACCTTATCTAGGCAATATATTGGCCTGAGATCCAGTCCTGTGGCTTTGGTCTTCATCACTCAACACATATTATTTCTGATTATTGGCAGGGTAGTGAAGATGAGGTATTGCTCAGGGATAACTATTTTTGCACTAGCAAAGAAGTTATTTTATTTATTGATTTATTTAAAACGTTGGAATTGCTGTCTGTCTTAAAGCCAAACTCTGGTTGATTTACAGCCAATAAAAATAATATACACAACCATAAAGACAAAAAAACCCTTTAAAAACAACAACAAAAACCCAATAAAACCTGCTGCCACAGCCACACTTCTTTGTTGCAAAAGAAACCCTTTGAAAAGGATAACTTGATATCTACGTAAGAGCACTGGAGAGAGAGAAAAAGATGGAAGCAGAAGGAGGAGGGAAGAGAAAGTGGGAAGAGAGAGGAGGAGGAAGAAGAGGAGAGGAGGAGGTGGAAGAGGAGGAGGAGGAAGAAGAGGAGGTCATAATATGCAAGCACTTGGTTGGACCAAGTGGGACATATTACATCGTAAAATGTTCACTGGAATGTACATTTTCCTTCCAACCTTCCGGGGGACTGTATGTATATATTCAACCCAGTTTTCTACCTGGGAAAATGGCCTTCAAAAGAAAAAGAAATTCCATGCTTGATGTAAAGAATAACAGTAAATGTAATTGAAGTAGATGAACACTTACTGAGATTTGAAACAAATGATTCTTTAGCATCATGGTTTAAGTTATTTCATCCTCTGAATAATGAGCAGTTATTGCAAACTGTATTGCCCAGACTCAAAAGCATCCCTGAAACTAAAGATCTGGAGAGACCAGGGAAGAGCAAAGGTGAAGGGATAATGTTGAGTTGACACATTTTGATGGCCCTGTTGTCCATTGTTACTGAAGTGAGGAAATCTTACAGTGAGTGGTAAACAATGCAATTTAGCTGGATTGAGTTTAAATTGCTGAGGGGTTGCTGTATGTCAACTCTTCAGAGAGAAACGGCCTAGTAGCTTTTTAGTGGGGTGAATAGGAAATCAGCCCAGAACAAGGAACATAGATCTGAGAACTATGTCTGGGGAAATTACAGAGGTATTTATTATAGAATGCTGAGTTGTGAAGGAGAAAGTGTGAAAGTATTTTTAATGGTAAGCAAGGTTTGCTCTGCTGATTATACCCTTTTGACAGAATACAGTTGTATCATTAGTAAGAAACAGCCTCTTCCTTCTAAGCAAAATTTGCTGTATAGAATGATGTGCTCTGCTGAGAATCAGTCATAAGTAGGGATGAATCTGTTGGAATAGGGGTGAAGAGATCAAGGCCCAGATCCATATGCAGCCAGGGAAATTCACTGAGTGACTCTAGACTAGTCACTCTCTCTCAGTGAAATCCAGCTCACAGGGTTATGCTCCTATGAGGGTTATAAGGAAATCCCGCACCTTGAATTCCTGCAAGTGGAATATAAACCTAATAAACAGAATAAAAAATTATCATAAGTTTCTATTGTAATGGGCTGAAGTGGAATTATTCCATGCCTAGCAATGAGAACATTTAAAAAAAAAATTCTGTAGACATTTAGACGGGCAGAATGAGCTTTAGTGGCAGGATTTGACCCTATCACACTATGTATTATTAATTTGGTACCGGTATGAGAGATAAATCTCACCCTTTCCCTTCCTTTCAGTGCATGATTGTTACAACATGAACATCGCCATGAGCATTTCCGAACAAGTAGTCTGAATCCTGTGAATTAAGAACTTGTCAAACATTATTTGGCTCATGAGTAGAACATATTTAATAGATCAAAATAGTTTTTCAAAGCCCTCTCTGTAGAAAGTAGACTACCAGGTCAACTTCATGCAGAATAAAAACAGCATGTGTCTTAACTTTATATTAAGGACAGGAAATTGGAATCAGGTTAATGAGGTTCATTCTTGCATTATGTCTGCTTCCAATGTTTCCCCTTGCATCAAGCAGGGTGGAAGAACGCCTTGGTAGCCTGACTTACAGATGGAAAAACTTTCTTTAGTTGTGCAGGGCAAGGGGAGGTATAGACTGGTAGAGCTGGTGGAGTCAAGAGAGGAATCACCCTGAAATCGTTATGTTCACACAAACAGTTTAAGTAATCTTTCTTGAATTTCATTAACTCCTATCTAGCACCAATTTAGTGCTGATCATTAGTTGACTAGATTGTTGTGTATAGGCATAAATCAGCTTAACTGGAACCTAACTTGGTCCTGATTCTTCACGCCTGATAGGACGAGTGCTACCAGCCCTCTGCTTTTCCCTAATGAAGCAATGCCAGCCACTTCTAGCTTTTTTTTTAAAATTTGATTTATATTAAATTTGATTTATTTTCCCTGTGGAAGATGTGAATTCCAACTGCCTGCAAGGGATTTCACTTGAAACACCAGTAAGAGGAGCTCTGAAAATCTTGGTCAGCCCTTGTCTTTGAGAAAGACACTGGGTTGCTGTGACGAAACCATGAGAGATGCTCCAGAGATATAAAATAGAATTTACTTCAAGTCCTGCAGAGTGGAGATTATCCATCTGTGTTACGCATGGATGAAGTCTCGCATACTGTTTAGATCCACCCACTTCTTAAACAACATATACACAGTTTTAATTAGGTCTGGTGAGATTCTCTGCTTTTGTTTGTGCTTCCAACAGCTGCTTGTTTGATAAAAATGACTATAGCACACATTTCTAGAAACTTATCTTTCATGGAGGCAATTCAGTTTTGCTGGCTGGTTTGAACCACTGGTACTTTGATTACAACATCCTTCCTTCTCTCTCTCCCTTCTCAATGAACATCTACTAAGTATCTTAATCCAAACTTAACAGCAAAAAAGTGTTATTTATTTGTTTGTTTGTTTGTTTGTTTGTTTTATATTGCTGCCTACTCGCCCACGGCCACAAGACAAAAGTCCTATTCAGGTAGGGTGAGGGGACCACGAACACAGGTTTTTGGTTCCTATATATTACTGTAACCATCTTAATATTAAGCTTAATATTTTTAAAAGGATTTTTTTCTGATACTTCTTCATGCATTTGGGATGGTGTAAAGAATGTTCAGAATAATGAATGGCAATGACCTGGAAAAATGCTTAAAAGCTCTGCATTAGTGCCAGGTCAGTCTATCATAAAGTTATCCATGATTTGATCATGGTTGAGAGGCCCAAACTGGCATGTATTACTAAGGTTTGGAGTTGATTTTATCTAGTTCTGCTTCCTAGTGGACCAAGAATGGAAAATGTTGTTTTCATTATCTCACTAGGAAAACTTTGTATTCTAGTGGTGAGTGACAAAGGTACAATTGGAATGTTGCTGGCGAATTGTTTTATCAAATTCCCTGAAGATTTTATCAGTCTGGGCTAGTGCTTACTCTGAGAAATGGTGTTGGAGGAGAATATGAGGCTGGTAACCTCAATGGACTTCCACATTTGTATTGAGACCTCCCTACACTGTACTAAGTACTTTCTGGTCATTATAACGAATAGAAAATGGAAACTCTGGAGCCTTATCAGCTCAGTGGTCTTGGCTTCAGTGACTCTTTTCTCATGGACAGACCACTTTCTCAGGAGATTTCAGCTAATGTAACTGGTGATTCTTTTGAAACCTTCTCCAATTACAGAATAACACAATGGAAAGGACCATCAACATAATTGATTCTTGGGGTGATGAAGTGAGCAAGTTACAGCATGGATGGCACAAGTATAATAATGAGCAGGATAAACTAGAAATGAGATTACGATTGTGTGCATCCTGTGTGATGGTGGGGAAGGAAAAAAAAACATTTGGCCTTTTTCATTTCAGCTTTACAGTACCATCTGGCAGAATTGTTTGGATAGTGAAGGCATTAGACAATGGCCTAGTAGTGTTGTGTCCTGAACTCTCTGTTGCCTGTTTTGAGGAAATGTGGAAGAAGTCCAGAGCACGGACGGGACATTTGTTTAGATCAATTTCAGTTGCTGAGGTTTGAGGATGTAAAAAAGATGCTTGCTTCTGTTGGATCTACTACACATTGTTTTCATCCTGACTAACCTTGGTTATTAGCATACTGTAGAACATCTGAGGGAATGGGTCCAGGGTGTATTATGATGATTATGATGATGATGATGATGGTTGTTTACACAGTCTGCCAGCCCTATTATATAACCAAAAATGTACAGTCACAGCTGCCAGTTCTTTAGCTGGTATTGGCCTTCATAAGCGCTGAATTCTTCCCAAGACCTAGGATGTCATAATGGATCTGCGTAGCATATGTGAAGTTCCAAGCAGTGATGCTTTTGTAACTGACAGATGGACATTTTATCAATGCACAGACTTTATAGAATACAGAATAACAGAGTTGGAAGGGATCTTGTAGGTCATCTAGTTTAACCCCCTGTTCAAGCAGGAGACCCTATACCAGAGGTCTTCAAACTTGGCAGCTTTAAGACTTGTGGACTTCAACTCACAGAATTCTCCAGCCAGCCAAGTTAGAAGACCGCTGCCCTATACCATTTCTGACAAGTAGCTTTCCAGTCTCTTCTTGAAAGCCTCCAGTGATGGAGCACCAGAACTTCTGAAGGCAAGCTGTTCCATTGGCTGATTGTTCTCACTGTCAGACAATTTCTCCTTATTTCTAGGTTGTTTCTAAGTGTTGTCTGAGATTTGTTTAGTATAGCACCCAGTGTGCTGATAACCACTGGGACCACCAAGGCCACTTTATGCCATAATTTTTCAATTTTGATTTTCAGATCTTAATAATTTGTGATATTCTTCAGTTCTTTGACTTCTTTTATAATAACTCCTGATTGTTACATCAATTATCCATTCTTTCCTCTTTTCAATCACAGTTACATCTGGTTTGCTATAAGCCAAGACTTCAGCAGTTTGTAATTAGAAATCCAAGAATATTTTAACTTGCTCATTTTCAATTACTTTTTCTAACTATATATTTCCACCAATTTTGAGAACACTGGCAACATGATAATTTTTATAGATGTTCCAGTATATCATTTTGGTAACTATGTTATAATGTTGTTTATAATCAGTTTGTGTGTTTTTCTTGCACAAATTGAGTATATGATTTTCTGTTTCTTCTTCTTTGCACAATTTGCACTTTGAATCATTTGATGATTTTTTTTCAGTTCTGGCCATTATTGCATTCATTCGAATAGCTTGCTCTTGCATAGCCAAACTCAAGCCTTCAGTTTCTTTTTTTAATTTTTCACTTGTAAAGTATTGCCAGGTTTTATCTTAGTCTTTCCTTTATTTTTATTAACTATTATGATTATCAACTATCAATCATTGATCAATTATTATTATCACATTTCAATCTAGAGGCTGCCCAATTTCAGAAGATTTAGTGGTTTCTATTAAAAATTTCTCATTTATTTATTTAACGATTTTGGTTTTTTATTTGTGTGAGCTGTCCAGTATCACGTATGTAAGATAGGCAGCTATATAAATGGAATGAATGAATGAGGTCTCCCATCTCTCAAAAATTATTTTGGGCAGTGTACAAAGGTTAAAAACAATGACAGTTAAAAAAACCCAAGTGTTCAAGGCCATAAACACAAATCGTAAAATTAATGCATATTAACCTGAGAGAACAACCAGGTCATTTGACCAAATATGGTCTTTGTACCATACTTTGTACCTTCTTGAAGGAAGTGGTGAAATGATGATTCCCTCATAAAAAGGGAATATCTCATGCTGGGGGTTCTTGAGTATTCGCATCCTTTCTGGCATGGCTCCAAAAATTCTGTATGCACTGATTTAGCAACTACATGTTGGAGTCAATCTTTTGGTAATAAGATTTAGAACTCTCAAATCTGAATCAGTGCCTCTCTCAGGATATACTTTAACAGAGATTGATCTACAAGGAGACCCATGCTGGGACTGGAAGAAGTTTGTTATTTGGAGATGCAAAGAAGTCTTTCTGTATGGTTAGTATTGCATGTTATCATTATTTAAATATTTATCTTACTTGTGCTTTATTGTTTGACCTGCTTTTTATTGCAATCTGCCACAGGGCCTCTTGATAGTGGATAGACTACAAATATTTTGAGTAAATAATAGTGCCAAGTTTGGGGGAATCTATGCAGATTCTTAGGGGCACTGTCACAGTTGTGTATTCTCTCTTACCATCTCCTTATGGGTTCAATTTGCAGGACACAATAAATTGGAGATATTGTTTGCTTTTGAATCCTTTTGTAAGAAAAGCAGCATTGGCTGAGGCTTCCTGCCCCAGTTAGTTTTTGCAGAAGGCTTGGTGATATAACCTGATGCTAGCTGTTTTTAAAAAACAAATTGAGAGTTAAATCCAGCATGATAAATGGATGACTTGCATAAGCTTGGGGATTTACACACATATTTCATATCCATGCTTCTGAGGAAAAGGAAGCTCCTTCTGATGATGGGATGGGTGCTAACTGTAGTTGCAATCTGACTTAGGAAGAATCTGGAAGTATGAAAAGCAAATTATTTCTCTTCTTTCAGCTTCAGAAGCAGGTTCCCCCATTTCATTCCAGAAAATAAGCTGGTATTTTTCTCTGATTCTTCAAGGGAGAAATGTTCTGGAATGACTCTTTATTTAAAGTGGTAACAAATGAGGGATGTAAACCATAACTGGCAACTCTAAAAAAAAAAAATCTAGGGAGAAATGAATGATGAGAAAGGAGGTCAGCGGGCAAGGGGAACACCTTTTGATTTTCCTCTCTGTATGTTATCACACAGTTACGCGCAAAACCACTCATGCTTCCTAGTGACAAACAGTGACTGGGAAATTCATGAATATGCAGTTTCTCTGCTCAGCTTCTGCCCTTTGCTCCCCATCTGGCAAGTGACTTTCTCAAAGTGTAACATAAAACCCTTTCCAAATAAGGCCTTCATTTGCCATGTTGTCTACTGTTCCTCCTTCTCTTCCTCTTCCTTCTCCTCCCATATTTAATATCAGGGGCATGACTCAAGTTTCCAGAAAAGGAAACTTAACTTTCATTTATTTCTGTATTTCTAATAGCATACTTCTACCCTAAGTCCGTAGGCAGCAATCTACTTGCATTGCATTAACTCTAAGAAAGTGGTAGTGTGCGGATCAATAAGGGGTAGAAGAATGGGGTCTGGGGAGATGGGAGAATGAAGGTAAACAGAACGGAGGCAAGGTGGAGGAGCAAAGTCTTCTAAGATCTTCATTGGCTTTCTCCATCCTACTGAGCCGTGGTGGTGCAATGGTTAGAATGCAGTACTGCGGGCTACTTCTGCTGACTGACTGCAGTTCGGCAGTTCGATTCTCACCAGGTACAACTTGACTCAGACTTCCATCCTTCTGAGGTCAGTAAAATGAGGACCTATATTGTTGGGGGCAATATGATGACTCTGTAAACCACTTAGAGAGGGCTGTAAAGTACCGTGAAGTGATATATAACTCTATGTGTTATTGCTATTTCAGTTCTTTGAAACACGCACACACATATCACCTACTAGTACTAAACGCACAAAACATTCTTGGCTACCTTTAGGCCTGCAATATTCTCTTCAGGAAGAAAATATTTTGGGGAAACAGGGGAGAGAATCTCAGTGAGCATAGAAGTCCCATGGTTGAATGTTGTCACTACAAAAAAGCCACGCACCGGTTGCAATCCCTTTTTTGACTTTGCAAATGAAGGAACTGTTCCTGAAATTGGAGCTGGTCTCAGTTTCCTTGGGTAGAAACTGAAATGTTTTATTTTGGTGATGACGATCCTTTGTAATGGAGTTTTGAATGTAGAAATTAGGCTAAATTCAAATTCACGGTCCGCATAATGCCTGCATATGGCTTAATAAGTGGGAAAGGTGCTTGACATCGAGCTGATGTCTGCATGATACATGTCCATGTAACTTGATTGGAAACAATATGTAATTGACTTGGCATACTTTTCTTATGAGATTTTTTTTAAAAAAAACACACTACTAAGTCTAGACTATATCTCTGAGATTTCACATTCAAGAACTAATCAGATCCAGGCTGCTTAGCTTTTTCAATTGAGTGACTAGAAGTACATCAACATCATTTCTATGCATCAAACTATAACATTTTTTCTCTTTTGTGGTAAAAATCAGATCAATTATTTCCTGTTTATTAAACTGAGTAGATGAGGGAGTGAATTCTCTAATACATATTTCGCAAAATGTTATGTTTTTCTGCTTTCAGATAGTATCAAAGAAGGAAGCAACAGTAAGCTAGGTTTGTTATGCAGGCTAAAGTATCTCTCAGTCTCACCTTCTCTTAAATTTCATTTAAAAAAGAAGAATCCCAGCCCTCATGAATTCCATGGCAGTGAGATGGTTCTGTGATAAGACATAACATTAAAAATCAAACAGATTGTAATAAATGTAATTCAATTGCATGTATGCAACTTTCAGTTCTTCTTGCTATGTGACCAGCCCATTTCCATTTCCATTCTTTTACTCTTTTGATGATATCGTATACTTCCGTATGTTCTCTAAATCCATGTGCAAGTCTTTCTTTCTATCAAGTATGTATCTTTCCATGGCTTTTTACGCCACTCGTAGCTTTTGTATTGATTATGTGGACCAAGGCAGTCATAGAATGGATCCCACTTGATAAAAAGCATCCATGAAAGAGAGCTAAAACAAGATGGATCAACAACATCAGCAAGTATTGTGGGCCCAATTGGCAAAAAAAAGCTCAGGACGGTATTGATTGGGAACATGCGGAATAGGCCTTCATCCTTCAGTGGATAGACAGTGGCTAAAATGATGATGATGATGATGATGTATGCAACTTTAACATTGACCAAGATGGCCAAGGAAAACAAATTAAGTTGGCTATAGTATTATAAGTGGATTCATCTTTCTATTGAGTTTATATTTATCCTATACAAATATAAGCTATAAAACCATAGTCAATAGTTTTAAAGCAAAGATCAGTTTTAAAAAATTGACTTTTAGTCATTAATGGAGAGCAATAATTTTTGGCATCAAAGTGTGTGCTAGCAGTGTATGCTTAAGAAGTGCGTGGAAAAGCTGCAACAGTAGACTTTGATTGATTTGCTGAGCATGCTAAAATGATATAATTACTACTATTAGAACATCCAAGGGTATAATCCTGCAAGATGCTGTACACCAGAGAAATAATCTGGAACCTGAGCACAGCAGATATTGCAGAAGCAGAATTTGCTGACTCCAAAGCTGGCTGATGGATATCTCGGGCATCACACTCTGGGACACTGATGCTAAGTCAATATTTGCACACAGGGTGTACCTATGTCCATGTTTATGACATTATATCAAAAACCTTTCAACGTCTGCTGCTGAGCTCTCCATTCAGACAGAGATAATTTATATCTTGCTTATTAGGGGAAGTTTTATCCTTTTTTTCCTGTTTGGTTATGAATGTGGCACATTTGTGGTCTGGCAAAATTGACCTTACTCTTACATATTTATTCTTACATCTTATTCCTATTTCTTATTTACTTCCCATCCTTTGCTTGAGAAATATGTGTGACCAAATTTAGCTCCCAGCTGAGATAAAATGCAGCCATGTCTCTTGCTCAAAGTCTCATTTTGATGGGAAAAATGGCTTGCTTGCTCTCTCACTGTCTTGTTTGATTACAATGTTCTGGGACATCATTTTTACATGTTGGACCAAAAATGGAAAAGCTTGGTTGGCTTTAACCTTCACAAGCCTCCTGTTACACTTCCAAAACTTTTGTGCTCTAGTCACAGTCTGAACACATTTTTTTCTTCAGAATTTTTTTTCCCAGAGTTTATTTCAGTGCCAATTAAATATTTCACAAAATAAAGCTTTTGAGACTTCCAGGTGGATAGTAAGTCAGAATAACTGAGTATAGGATCCCAGATGGAAAGCAGTGGAAAATAATCCAAGTCTGCATTTTGTAAGTCTTAAAATGGATCATGGGAGGTATCAGGGAGAAACTGTTGAATGTAGTCCATGTAATGCTAAAGATGTTAGTGCTGTCTTTTTACTTAAAAACAAAAAAGGTGGGGAGGAAGAGAACAATTCTTGTTGACCCAGTGACATTTGAAGCTACTTCACACCTTAACATGGTCTAATCTAATTAAAGGCGCATACATCTGGCACTGATACTTAAGATAGTTAAATATAGTAGTCTCCGGAGCTTTTTCTGGTGGCCTTGTTTTGTCATCTCCCCTCACCTGTAACACTGCTGATTTTACAAAAAAAGACAAGAACAGAAAAAGAGTCAGGAGTACTGCTGGTTTGGGCTGGTCCAGCATTCTGAATCGCATCCAAGCAGCTCATAATACTTGTATGGTGACTTCTCAGAAACCACAGTGTACGGCTTTGTGTGAGCCGAGAGATAATAATAGTATTCCTAGCCAATGATAGCCTGATCCAGAGGTGAAATCCAGCAGGTTCGAACAGGTTCTGGAGAACTGGTAGCAGAAATTTTGAGCAGTTCCGAGAACCGGTAGCAGAAATTTTGAGTAGTTCAGAGACCGGCAAATATCATCTCTGGCTGGCCCCAGAGTGGGGAGGGAATGGAGATTTTGCAATATCCTTCCCCCTGGAGTGGGGTGGGAATGGAGATTTTGCAGTATCCTTCCCCAGCCACGCCCACCAAGCCACACCACACCACACCACACCACACCCACCAAGCCACGCCCACAGAATCGGTAGTAAAAAAAATTGGATTTCACCACTGGCCTGATCCTTTGTAAACCTCTTCTGTTTTTAAAACCATCCAAATGGATTGCCATTACAACTGCTGGCAGGGAAGTCTACAGTAAACTATGTATTGAATGAAAAGTTAGCCTTGTGTGAAATGGAGAACTCTCAAAATTATTACCTGTGCCAGGCATGATTTTTATGAAACTCTTTTCTTTTTTAATCAGGCAGGCTCTTAAAAACAGTAGATGATGAGAAGACGAGCTAGACAGTCTCCTCCATTCATTTATTCTATGTCAAACCTCCCTTCTTGTCTGCCTGCCTGCCCAAGGTCAGACACATCAGATTCACATTCAAATACAGCATAAAAGAGGAGATACTCAAATTAACACCAAGGCCATTATTACTTTAGTGGTAACGACAGTGCTATTAATGTAAGATTTAAAACACTCAATTCCTAATGGAGTTTCTAATAATAGGGCCTTGCTCGCATCTGCCTTGTGAGAAATTTTACCATTTGGAGCATCACTTGAAAGATCTCACTGAAGATTTAATTTGGCAGGCAGAGGAGATTCCTCCTGAAGCAGGTTGAGTTTCAGAAGATCATTAGAACATACCTACTAACCAAGGAGGTCTTCTGCTTCAGCAAACAGTGTTATGCTATAAGTAGGGATCCCCTACTGCTAATGTTGCACTGTGGCCTACTTTACTCAGTACATATTTCTATTTGCAGGCATTCTGAGTTCACTAGTGTATTTGATTGCTCATTTGATTATGGTATTCCACCCTATGGTGAAATGGATTTTATGTTTATTTGAGTTACTGTAACTATTTTTGAACTTTAATAATAATTAAAAAAAAGAGCTTCGCGGATGCAGAATAGAGGTCCTTCTAAGGACTTTTGTCTATATTTATTCACTGTATGAAAAGCTCTTTAGCCGTAGTAGAATTCTAAGCAGCAAAACAAAGGAAGGCACTTTAGGCGATATACTCATTGTACATGTGTGCCCAGGAGCAACGCTGCAGATATAAAAAATAAAATTGTCCCTGGAAAACTATACCTCCTTCAGGGCCCTTTGTTTTGGCTGTTTACCAAAATACAGTCACAAGCAGACATACTGTATATTAAGAGCAAAAAGATTAAAAATGAGGGTTGCACAAAAACAAACATGATTGGAACAGTGAAATGCATACTACCATTTCAGATATAATTGCTGCCTGCCTGCCTGCCTCCTTCATTAGATTAATAGCATGTGATGCCTGTACCATGTACCATGTACATACCATAAACTTGGTGGCTGACTCTATAATTCGACAGAAACAAATTTGTAAGGGACCAGGCTGGAAGGAATGTGGATAGTGAGAAATGAGTGGGGTGGGGTCTGTGTGTGTGTGTGTGTGTGTGTGTGAATAGACTCATCAAATACACCAGAACACTTGAAATATACAGGCATAATAAAATTTACACTTTTCAAAATTTGGTAACACAAAGCTCAAAAAAATTGTACCAAATGCATAAAGTACCTAAAATAGGCACAAATTTATATCTACTAAAGAAATGTGTACAACGACATATACAGCAGTCTCTCTCTCTTTTTTTCTTTTCCTAGTGAGGTTATAAACAGCATGGCCAAAGAGAATCTGTAGAGGCAAAGTGAGAATTAGAATTGGGATGTTAAAACAGAGCTCCCTGCTTCTGCTTCTGCCTTCTCTCATTTGCTTGCTGCCTCCAGACTTGTTGGCCCTGTCTTGGCTGGCTGGAAGTTCAAAAGAAGCTTCTTTCTCAAGCTGGGACACGGGTTCAGTGTTGAACGCTTAGAGAGGTTCATATTTTAGGAAAACAGTGCAGGGTTGAGAAGCGAGTGCTCGGGAAGAGGGCACATTCCACATGACACATCATCTCGGTGGAGATCATGTGAGAGAAAGACCGGGGAAAATCAATTAGTTCCTAAGAAAGAACCCTTGAGCTGGACAATAAGCTGTAATCCAGCTCAGTCCTCCTTATTTATAACTGCCGAGAAGGAAGCATCCTAGCGATCTCATTCCCTCTCGGCTGCTGTGTTCTTACTAATGTATCTGCTGGCAAAGCCCATGCTCCTGAAGGCACAAGCAATGCAGTTCAAGCAGCTCTCTTTGGCCAAAAGGAAGTGTGTCAGTTCAGGGTGGGGGAAAGGATTGGGATGTTCTGCAGGATGGTAAATTAAGTAACCTCCAGTTTAAACAAAGAGAAGGCTGAAGGAATTGTGGTGCTGGAGAGGATGGCAGCTGTAAGTTGTGGAAGAGTTTGGAAGAAGGAAGCAGGAGAAAACCCAAAACTCTTTAAGGCCTAGAAACAATGCATGATACCAGCTTTGTGCTGGCTCAGACTTAAAAGGCATCATTGCCTTGTTTCAGAGGCACCTGGTTGGTGAAGGTTGGTTCTTATCTTTTTATTGAAATGAAGCCTATCTTGGGGACTGCTGCTGGAAAATATCTCAGATTGCCTGTTTCTATGTAATGAACAATGGCAAACTAAAGTTTAAGATATGTGTCACTCATCAGATAAGATTGGTCCCCAGTGCAAAGCTGGGTTGAATGGAAATATATTTATTCCAGAGTTGCTGCAGTTTGAAATAGAAGTGAGGCTATGTTATGCATCTACCAGCAATCTAATTTTAGACTAAGCTGCTGCACACACCTGAAAATAACACTGTCTGTTCTATGCCCCTTCCCCTGCATTTTTGCCTGGTGATGCCATAGCTGTAGCCACTCTGGATTTTACAAAATTTCTATGCTTAAAATCACATTAGTCAGGGTTCTTATGCTTGTGCCAATAGAGAAGAAATATAAATGTAATAGATAAAAAGAGAAGAAGAGACTGAAGTGAAGTCCTATT
This sequence comes from Ptyas mucosa, assembly GCA_012654045.1. Classification (NCBI taxonomy): domain Eukaryota; kingdom Metazoa; phylum Chordata; class Lepidosauria; order Squamata; family Colubridae; genus Ptyas; species Ptyas mucosa. The sequence goes on along the minus strand of WNWU01000040.1, from coordinate 2,091,800 downwards.
CTAAGTAATGAGCGATTTATGCCCACAACCATATCCAAAATGCAGTGGATGGCAAGGCCAGTTCTGCATTTTGGGAGTGCCATTTCTCAGTTTGAGCTGTGAAAACCAAAGCAACAACACTTTAGTCTGTTTTAAAGATGACTGTCAACAGAATCTACAAGACTTTATTGCATTTAGTTGTGGGCTATTACAATAGAACACTGACCCTGCATAATAATGGCAGGGAAGGAATTTATTCTACAAGCATCCATGTTCCACAAGGATACGTAACAAGAATAAGTGCATGACAGCACTTGAAAATTCCATGTCACCTTGCATTTCTCTATACAAAACTCTGTATTTTATTTGACGTGAGACTGAATTCCTCTCTGCCTATGTGTTCTCTCTACTTGTCTGAAATAATCCAGAAATATACTTGTTTCTCAAATATTCACTGTTTAGAAAACAACCTAGCTACCAACCATAGCAGTACAGTTTATAATTTTAAGGTCTTGGGCTGGATTATTTTAAGAAAGGGAACTTCTGTAGAATTGGTAATATGGGTTACCGATTCCAAAATGTGGGAAGCCAGATCTGAGGATAGACTCTCTCTTTGTTAGGAAGTTCCTGAACTTTCTCCCAAAAGTGCTGTTCTGAGGATGTTGTTTTTAAAATCATGAAATGTGCTCTTGGGAATATGGGTGGATCCTTGTTTAGCAACTGCCTCGTTTAGCGACCATTCACAGTTACCAAAATACAACTTTGCAAGCCATCCTCCCATTTGCCGCCTTCTCGGTTCTGTAAAACAAAGTAAAGTGGAAGTAAGATCATAAACACAGTCCTGGTTTCACTTAGCAACCATTTCACTTAATAAACTGAGTTGCTGGTCCCAATTGTGATCACTAAATGAGAATTACCTGTAAGAACTCAGCTACATTTCTTGCAGATCAATACAGCAACTGTTTTTAGGGGACAGAAGTGGACAATGTTACTGTTTCTTAATCCCCCATTCACTCTCAAAGTGACATTAGGATGTATTTTTCTGTTCCACATACAAAATGACATTTTCCCCTTAAGGGTCTTGCCTGCTTTCGATGGTGCATTTCAGTTTGTTGCAAGCCAATTCCAGCAGTTCATCGGTGACTTTGCAAAGGCAACAATATCCCTTAGCACGGTCTCTAATACCTTTTAGAGCTGCCTTTACACAGCAAATGTTATAACCCACTGTACTATTACAGGATTAAGGAGGAAGGTAGCATTAAATGGCATTAGAAAGCAGCACTGTGGGCAATAAAATATATTTATGTATGTGGTGCCTGCATGTAAGTGCATTTAGATGCTTTGAATACCATACATAAATTTAGTTTAATTACACAGAGATGCATACGGGTACGGATACAGATACACGCATGAAAGTATATCTGTCCAGTAAAATCTACCCACAGGAAAAAAGATGATTGGCTGCTGCTTTTTCCTGGAACAGAAAGGTGGGAGGATACAAAGGAAGATGAATTGTTGAATGGGAGGTTGTGGCAGCCTGCAGTCTGGACTAAATATTGTACAAAGTGTTGCCATACTGTCTTGGACCTGCAGGATTGTCTTAAACTGGCTTGAGCTTAGGACAGGACCAGTCTAAACAGTAATGATGGATAAACCCTTTTGCTGATCCATGTTTTGCTGATTTTCAAGTGACAACCTTGTCTTTAAAGCTGGCATCTGTATAAACTGGGACAAAGAAAAGCATCACTGGGGATATGCTTTTAAATAAAACTTCTATGTTTTCCTTTTTAATCCCCCATGCAATGCATTGGGATTTTTCTAAATGGAAAAAATACTTTTCACTCTCCTTCATTCTCTACTTCAACTGAAGGTCATCTCTCACAAACATTTCAGCTGGTGGCAGTTGCAGTTTACAATTTTTTATTCTAAAGTGGTAGAGCAGACTGGGCTAGTCATGTGGCTAGATCAGCAAAATATGCCAAAATTAGATTTTGGCATATGGGGAAAATAGGTATTCCATCTCCTAGGCAAATTTTACTATTGACTTGATCTATATTATTGTATTGTCATGGAACATCTGGCAACCTGTGGCCTAAATCTGGTCATTCAGGAATGTATATGTGGCTATTCACCCTGAAGAAAATGTATATGTGAACTACTCAAAGTTAATGTTAATTTGATAGCATGTAACTGGTTAGTCACATGTATCTTATGTGAGTGCATCGGTGTGTGTAGAAAGAAAGAAAGAAAGAAAGAAAGAAAGAAAGAAAGAAAGAAAGA
>WNWU01000040.1:2057452-2081670 GCA_012654045.1 Ptyas mucosa | reverse complement strand
CTTCTTCTTCTTCTTCTTCTTCTTCTTCTTCTTCTTCTTCTTCTTCTCTCTCTCTCTTTACCCCCCTGGAAGATTTGACACATGCAGGCTAATCCCCATCAACATCTGCATAAACAGTGACAATGAAAAATAATGCAAATGTGTCCACCAGGGCCTTATATAACAGACAGTTATTTAGCTATGAGCAAGGAGGGGAGAGAATATGGAAGTTTCCCCTTCGGTTATATAACAGCAGCAAAGCAGGGCTGCTTAAGCAGACAGCCACACAAAGAAGAATAACATGGAACTAATGAGAGGTTTCTGAGGGGGTTTCTGACACTGGCAGTTTTGAACGAACAGCTTCCTCTACTTCCTGCGATTTATAGGATTAATTTTGTTCTTGCAGCAGCTGATGCCTCTTTTTGCTGCTGCAGACTTTTAAAACATTCATACTCCACTGACAAAAAAAAGAGAAGATTTTGCCAAAGATGGGAGGCATCAGCGGAGAAGGATGGGAGAAGGTGAGGGGGTGGGGAGACATGCAGAGAAGATGCTTTTGATCTAACAAAGTGGCAAATCCAAAACGCGGGCATTAGATTAAAGTATGGGTTGTTGTTGTTGTTGTTGTTAGTTGCGAAGTCATGTCCGATCCATCGCAACCCCATGGACAACGTTTCTCCAGGCCTTCCCGTTGTTTACCATCCTCTGGAGTCCATTTAAGTTCACGTCTACTGCTTCAGTGACTCCATCCAGCCAACTCGTTCTCTATCGTCCCGTTCTTCTTTTGCCCTCAATCTTTCCCAGCGTTAGGCTCTTCTCCAGTGAGACCTTCCTTCTTATTAGATGGCCAAAGTATTTGAGTTTCATCTTCAGGATCTGGCCTTCTAAAGAGCAATCAGGGTTGAACTCCTCTAGGACTGACCAGTTTGATCGCCTTCTAGTCCAAGGGACTCGCAGGGGTCTTCTCCAGCACGGTAGTTCAAAGGCCTCAATTCTTTGGCACTCAGCCTTTCTTATAGTCCAACTTTCACAGCCATACATTGCAATTGGGAACACCATAGCCTTGACTATACGCACTTTTGTTGGCAGGGTGATATCTCTGCTTTTTAGTGTGCTGTCTAGATTTGCCATAGCTTTCCTCCCCAGAAGCAAGCGTCTTTTAATTTCTTGGCTGCTTTCCCCATCTGTGGTGATCTTGAAGCCCAGAAAAATAAAATCTGTCACTATCTTCATTTCTTCCCCATCTATTTGCCAGGAACTGAGAGAGTCGGATGCCATGATCTTGGTTAAAGTATGTTTAGGTAGGTATAGACTGAGGCAGAAAAAGATAGATTGAAATTCAAAGTCTTAATTGGTGATCAGGATTCAACAGCTTTGAATCTGCTGTCTTCGGAGGAAGAATATTTTATACGAGTAGTCCTCAATTTAGAACTAGTCGTTCAGCAAACATTCAAAGTTACATGGCATTGAAAAAAGTAACTTATGACCAATCCTCGCACTTATGAATATCACAGCATCCCTTTGATCATGTGATCAAAATTTAGGAGGTTGGCCAACTGGCAAATATAGGTAGTCCTCGACTTACGACCACAAGTGAGCCCAAAATTTCTGTTGCTAAGCAAAACATTTGTTAAGTGAGTTTGCCCCATTTTACAATGTTTCTTGTCACAGTTTTTCAGCGAATCACTGCAGTTGTATGAGTCAATTACCAAGCTTCTGAATTTTGATCACATGATCATGGGGATGCAGCAATAGTCATAAGTGTGAAAAACGGTCATAAGTCACTTTTTTCAGTGCCGTTGTAACTTCGAACGGTCACTAAATGAACTGTTGTAAGTCGAGGACTACCTGTATTTACTACAATTGCAGCATCCCAGAGTCACGTGATTCCCATTTACACCCTTCCCAGCTGGTTTTTGACAAGCAAAACTAATGGGGGGAGCCAGATTTGTTTAACGACCACATGATTCATTTAACAACAACAGCAATTCCCTTAACAACACTGGTAAAAAAAAAACAGGCATGACTCACTTAATAACTGCCTTGCTCATCAATGGAAATTCTGAACCCGGTTGTGGTTGGTAAATTGAGGACTACCTCTGTGTGTCCACAGAACGTGGTACTTTTCATAGAATCTTTCTGTAGGGTTTCCCTTACTCAAGCCAAGGAGTGAGTATCTTAGGATTCCTTTCAAGAAACAGGGCCAATCCAAAACATTGTGTTATTTTAGTCAAAATAACACCCACCCACTTCCATCTATGAAACCCAGTTGGGCAGGCAGTTGAGTCTTCCTTAAGCCTGATGTTGGATATACCGAAGAATCTTTTGGCACCTTCCAGATTTTTCTCACCCTCCCCCAGGTTGCATGGATCAGAGATAAGGGCAGTGGTGGGATTCAGCCAGTTCGCACCACTTCAGGAGAACCGGTTGTTAACTTTCTGGACAGTTTGGTGAACTGTTGTTGGAAGAAATCATTAGGGCAGAGAACCGGTTGTTAAATTATTTGAATCCCACCACTGGATAAAGGAGACTGTTCACAGAGTCCTAGCAGTGTTATATTCATCTCAAGTCTTGCTTGTGTGTCTATGGCCCTGCTTGGAAAGTAGCTATCTCAAGATGTACCCAGCTATTGCATACTGACTGCATTTGTGAGTCTTTTTCTAGTCACTCATAGCATTGCTTTCCTGATCATTTTTGTTTGGTACCATTCCCCCTGCCGAGAACCCACCACTCAAATAGCTCTTAGATGTCAAAGTGCTACTTTATGGATAAAAGTCAGATAGGAACAGTGTGCATAGTATGTCAAGTATCTTTTTCATTGCTGCTCAAGCTGCGGCACACCTTGACATTCATCAAATGACATACCTGATGAGGTTGATATAGAAAGTTCTTTTAATAAATAAGCCCAGGAAGCTAAGGAGAGCTCAACGTCCCTGGGACAGAGGAAAAATTCCAGCATCCCTGACCAGTTTTTCCTTTCTCCTCTCTTCCAAGTCACCTCACCAAAAGGCAGACCAGCCCTGACAAGCGGCTTCAGAGTTTTGCTCCCAGGGGGGAACGCATGATATCTTGTTCAACTGATCAGTCTCCTCCTGATGTTGACAAGGAACCAGTGGGGCAAGTCAGCAAGGAGTGCCCCAGGGACCCAAATTGCTTTGACCAAGCGGCCTGGAGATTTTTATTTTATTTTTTTTCCATTTTGCTCAAGCTCTTCCCTAACTTGAGCCCTGAAGCTCTTCAACTTTCTCAGTGTTCCCTTCAGGGGAATTGCTCTCCTTTGATGGATCTGGTTGATCTCTCCTTGTCCAAGTTGGAATACCCAGGATATTATTCAATGTAATGCAGCGACCATAGAGTGGGAAAAAGTAGGGTATGAAAGAACGGGGACAGTACGCTTCATTTTCATTGAGTAGCAGAAGGTATTTTTCACACCTTGTTGACTAACTCTGCTTTCCAGCCTGCAATAAGGAGCACATTGGCATAAATGATTGGAACTGTGCTAAGGCTGAATGCCATGCTGTCTCCAGTGGGACTTTGGCTGGCTTGCTGGTGTCTGAAATGTTAATTTTAACTTCTTTTTCCTAGCTGGCATTGTCTTTTCCTTCACAATAGGAAATCTTACTTGGTTAATGAGGGGTTTTGCGGTGTATGGTGTCCACGTTTCTCAAGTACAGCTGCAGTTCTACGACCAACAGATGACCTTCCTCCTTATCTTCTCCCTCCCCAGCTTGCTAGCTTCTTTCCAACTGTTCTCTTATCCTTTGGCTTTTCACAGCATAGAATTCCCTTCTGCTGTAACAGATCCAGGTAGTTCCTGTATGTGCTGCTGACAGCTCAGAATACGTGGCTGACAGAATATGGCTTCATCTTATTCCCATATCATTCATTCATTTTCAGTATGTCAGGAAGGGGGAACAGCTCAGGGGCGGAATGAATGGCTGCTGTACCAAAGGTCTCAGGATTGATCTCCATCATCTCCAGATAAAAGGATCAGGTATGTCTAGCCTAATGAAAAGAAGGACTAGGGGGAACATGATAGCACTGTTCCTATATTTGAGACGAGGGGGTCAAACTATTTTCCAAAGCACCTGAAGGCAGGACGAGAAACAATGGTTGAAAACTAACCAAGGAGAAAAGCAATCTAGAACTAAGGAGAAATTTCCTAATGGTGAGAGCAATTAACCAATGGAAACAGCTTGCCTTCAGAAGTTGTGGGTGCTCCATCACTGGAGGCTTTCAAAAATAGACTGGACAATCATTGGTCTGAAATAGTATAGGGCCGTGATGGCGAACCTATGGCACGGGTGCCACAGGTGGCACGCGGAGCCATATCGGTGGGCACGCGAGCTCAGCTCTGGCACGCATGCATGCACCAGCCAGCTGATTTTCGGGCCTTCTGGGCCCACCAGAAGTCAGGAAACACACTGTTTCCGGCCTCCGGAGGGCCTTGGGGGGGGTGGGGAAGGCTGTTTTTGCCCTCCCCAGGCTCCTAGAAAGGCTCTGGAGCCTGGGGAGAACAAAAAACAGGCCTACCGGGCCCACTGTGCTATTATATGCCAAAAGCGGGGTGAGCATGGGGGGGTGGGGTGCATAGAATTATGGATGTGGACACGCATGTGTGAGATCCCACCATGCTCCCCCCGCTTTTGGCACATGATGGCAAAAAGGTTAGCCATCACTGGTATAGGGTCTCCTGCTTGAGCAGGGGGTTTGGACTAGAAGACCTCCAATGTACCTTCCAACTGTGTTATTATTATTATTCTATTGTAATCAGTAATGGGGAGAGATCCTTTATGACCAACTGCAGTATACATTTCTGGATTGGACAAGACGGACTGGTCATGGCATAAGGTAGTTTCTAGCATGCCCCTCGAGCAACAAATTGTGAAACAGCTTGGCTTGCATAGTTTACAGCTCTGAGTAGAAGAGTCACTTGTGTATGTTATAGCTACGGGGCAAAACAATCTGAAGAATACCAAAAGTTGGCTGCTCTGTAGGGCAGTTTATTTGGGACCAAACTGCCCAGCAACAGACCTAGATTGGAGAAGGCCCTAAGCAAGATAATCTTCCTTGCCCATATTTCTCAGTGCTCCATCTGCTTTCTCCTTTCCCCTAGATCTTTCCTTTTCCATATTGCTCGAGCTCACCTCTTGCCCTCTGATATGCTTTTTTCCCCTTCACTGGCCGCATTAGCCCTTTTTTTTTTTCTGACTCCATAAAATACTTCTCCAATACTTCACAAAATGAAACTGGAATTGTGCCCAGTCATTATCATATCTCTGAAGGATAAGGACAGGGGAAGGTGGGGAGGGAAGGTAGAAACTAATTCAAACTTGGGAGTGGCGGGGTACTCTGGACTTTGGGGGCAGGATTCTGAACCTGCACTGAGGGACTAGATCATAACCGTTCCACCCTGCACTGAGATTTGTAAGCCTTTCCCAGCACGAATACAGAGCACTTTCATAACATAAGCAACTCTGTAAACTTTTTATGTACTCAGGTGAAGCAGCCAATAAGATCTGCCTAGACATGCCAAAGTATCTCTGGTGTTAATACTTGCTACGAAAGTTGTGAATGAACAGAATATTGAAAAAGGCGGCTCCCTATTGAGCATTTTGCATTTCTCTAATGCTTTTTTTGGGGGGGGATCCTTTTGTGTCTACCTAAATTGCTGTTGTTCGGCACCATTTCCTTTCTTCTCTCTTGGCTCACGCAGCGCTTGGCCTCATCTGCTCATGTAATCTAACTGGCTGCAGACAATGCACAAGGGTCCATGATATTACTGCATTATGACAGTATTCCCCCAGCCGAATCAGTGCTCACAGTCTGTAGGAATCAACAGCAAGATGAGTTTGGTTTCCCCGGTGTTTGCTTCAGGTAGCTTAGAGTCATGTCAGTGCAAATGTGGTTCCCTATATATGTTCTCCTCCCTTATAGGAGCTGTCTCCCAGCTAAGGCCCTCTGGACATGTTGTTCGCCTATATTTTTTGAGAATCCCCAACTACCAGGGAGGGCAGCTATTTGAGAAAGCTGCCAAATATAGTATGTTCAAGGCAGGTTTTGTTCAGAATTAACAAAATAACATAAAAGTAAAAAAATCAACAACCCAACCCAAATTTGTGGCAGCCTATAGAAAATAACCTATATTCATCTTTATAGAAATACTAAAGAATATGAGAAATCAAAATGTGACTAAATGAAAATATGTGAAGTAGACTGGAAGACAAACTAGATCATACATGTGCTCTGGTGAGCATTTTTGGAGTGCATGAACTAGAAGTCAATAGTTCAGAATTCTTAAAATAGCATATGGCATTCTTGAGTCTCTGCTGCAGACACTCACTGTGATATGCTGGCCCAGAAGCATCTTTTCCTGTTATTTGATTTACAGGACTACTGGGTTACATGGTAGTTATGTAAAAAATAATTGCATCATATTCTATATGACATCAATAAATATTCCAAAGAGTGATTTTGGAGTTCCTTGACACAAGAGGAAACGTTTAGCAGTTATACCTGGCCATCAGCAGTCCACTGGTTTAGAAACCTCAAATACAGGTAGTGCTCGACTTACAACAGTTCATTTAGTAGCCATTCAAAGTTACAACAGCACAGAAAAATTTGACTTATGACTGTTTTTTCACACTGACGACCGTTGTAGCTTCCCCGTGATCATGTGATCAAAATTCAGATATTTGGCAACTGACTCGCATTTATGACATTTGCAGTGTCCTGGGGTCAGGTGACCATGTTTTGCGACAAGCAAAGTCAATGGGAAAACCAGATTCACTTAGCAACTCATTTAACAACTGCAGTGATTCGTTTAACAACTGTGTCAAGAAAGGTTGTAAAATGGGGCAAAATTCACTTAACAAATGTTTCACTTAGCACAAACGTTTTGGGATCAATTGTGGTTGTAAGTCGAGGACTATCTGTACTATATGTTTGGCTTTATTTAATAAAGAAAGGATTGTTGGCTTCAATAACTCCCCAAATGCTGCAAGTTTAAAATCAACTGGGCAATAAATTAAAATGGCACAATTTCTTTTTAAAGTTCAATGGCTATGATTTTTTTTTCCAAATGTCAATTATAATTTCTTAGCATTCTAAGTGGTTTTGCACATCTTTTGTATATGTGCGATCATTCAGCTTCTAGCATTTGGTTAGACATGTCAAATGTCACTGCCCTTTTAAATATTGTGGTTTAATGGGGTACCAGGATGCCGATAAGGATATGCTACAATGGTTCCTATGAAAGAACGCTTGGTTCATCAAATGGCACCCTCCATTTTTATTTCTGACCAAGGGGAACAATATTAATAGCACTGTTATTAACTTGCCTTTCCCCCTTTTAAATTCATGTATTATTGACTGGATCTTGCAGTATTACTCCATGGCTGTATGAGCAGATTTACGCAGTTATTGGCATGTTATATGTTGAAAGATAAGAATTGTGAAAATTTTGCAAATGATCCTCCAAGGGAGAGGGTCAAAGAGAAGAATAGGAGCCTTGAAGAAAGTTTGAAATAACATAATCTGGGCCAGGGGTCTCCAACCTTGGCAACTTTAAGACTTGGAGACTTCAACTCCCAGAGTTCCTCAGCCAGCTTTGGCTGAGGAACTCTGGGAGTTGAAGTCCACAAGTCTTAAAGTTGTGAAGTCCACAAGTCTTAAAGTTGCCAAGGTTGGAGACCTCTGATCAGGGCTACATGAGCAGCTGCAAGAGGCAGAATTGCCTTTCCAGGTCTTGGGGTTGCTTTGTTATTGTTCCTACTGAAAGGTCTCTCTTCATTCCAAGGGTGCTCCACAGTTTAAAAAGAAATGCAATTATGTCACGCAGACATCTGCAATAAGCACAAAAGGACAAAATTGATTCTCTGAAAGCTGGCACTTCCATCTCCAAAAGACTTTCCTTGTCTTTCTCCTTCCCATTGGCTTAAGGAGGCTTTGAGAAAAGATGTGGCTTTGATTCCTATCTCCTCACATCACCCGGAACCTTCCAGCCAGATGTTGCTTCTGATCTCTGCCTATATATTATAATATATAATTTGTTCAGAGGCAAAGTCACACTTCTCAGTTCTTATGTTCTGTTCCTTGGAAATGTGTTGGTTTGTTCACGTCATCAACTTTTCCTGGAGGACTTAATTTGGGCTTCTTGCTATCATATGACAGATTGTCACCTCGGTTCCCAATTAGCACCAATTTTGGGGCCATTTTTCCACCAGGTAAAACCATGTGGACAAGAAATCATCTTCACACAATCTGCTGCCTCATGTTAATGAGTTCCGAGCTCTGGGGAGTTTTGTGCCTGTGGTTTTTTGTTTTTTTTTTAAATTGCACCCACAAAAATGATTGAAGCAGGTGAGAACAGCCCTACAGAACAGTAAGAGGAATAGCATCTCTCCCAGAAAAATTATTATTGCTCTCAGAGCCAATTGTTCATGCTGCCAGAATTTACAAGACAGTTTTGATTATCTACTGGCATCCTCAGGGATATTGCCAGTGTACAAAAGAATTGAACTAGCAACTTCTGTGTGTGTTCATTTTGGAGTAAGAAAATAAAGTCAGTTGGATTTATTTACAAGTGATTTTTTTTTTAAATTGAAAGTGGTAATTGGCCATGAGCAAGTTCCCTCATTTGCATGTATGTGCTCCCGCACCTTCAGATATCCTGGTGGGAAGCCAGTGTAAATACTTAGCAAGAGTAAAGAAAGTGGAATTTATGAGGAAATCTCTTGAAATCTCTGTTCCACTTGAAATCTCTGTTCACTGTAAAACTTACAAAAAGAAGTCGAGCCAGTGACTGGCTTCATTCTTTCCACGCTTAAGCCAGGAATCTTGGGCTATTCACTGTGCATATACTGTAATGCTAGTGTATGCACTGACTCACTCCTGTTTTGTTTCTGTTGCTTGCACAAGCCAATAAAAAAGACCAAATGTGATCATTTTAAAATTATATCTGCATCCAGGATTCCGTTCTGTTTCCCTGAGGGGAACTAGGATTTACCAGACTCCAAAAACAATGAAAATGCTCTTTGAAGCTGGCTGAACTGCTCTTTTAATAGAGCAATGTATAATTTCATGTTTGCAGTTCCTGCTATGCTATTTAGGGCTGGTTTGTTCACCTGCTCACACAAGTGTAGCAGCAAAACAGAAGGTAAGAGAGGCTGCTTGCACTAGCACAGGCAGCAAGATTTAATAAGCTAGGATTCATGGCTTAAATTATGAGGAAAACTTAATCATTGGTTTTCATAAGATGCTCATAGGTTTATTTTAATGTGGAACGTTGCTCGTCTAATGCTGTGCTGAAAATATCTTCTGCGTTTTTCTCATTTATCCTTCAGCTCAGTGAAAAAATTAATGACTTCTTTTTCTTCTAAAGGAGAAAGTTGGCACAAAATTCCCATCTTAGCTCAAATCAGTCAGTGTCCCGTTTCTCTTTCCACAGTCCTGTCTCTAGCTGTCTGCAACCTCCCAAGAGTCCCATACTTCAAAGGGGGGAGGGGGGATCATCAATGATTTTGGATTTCACTGTTTTTTTTCAGAGTGGGAAGCACAAGACAAATCGGAGCCACTGAGAGGGGGATAACAGAAAATAATAATATTCTCTGCTCAAAAAAAATATGTGAATTAAACCGAAGATGAAGCAGAAAAACAGAAGCATCTTCCATATGGGAAGACATCTGGGGCAAATTGGTGGATGATTTCAGCACAGGGTTTCCCTGGATATGAAGATATGAGATACAGCCAGTCCTTGTTTAGGAACTGCCTCATTTAGCAACTGCAAGTACGATGATGATGAAAAGGTAACCTTAGACCAGTGATGGCGAACCTATGGCACGGGTGCCACAGGTGGCACGCGGAGCCATATTGGTGGGCATGCGAGTGTTGCCCTAGCTCAGCTCCAGCGCGCATGCACGCGCTGGCGAACTGATTTTCAGGCCTTCCGGTCCCACCGGAAGTCGGGAAACTGGCTGTTTCCGGCCTCCGGAAGGTCTCCGGGGGGATGGGGAAGGCTGTTTTTGCCCTCCCCAGGCTCCTAGAAAGCCTCTGGAGCCTGAGAAGGGGGAAAAACGGGCCTACGGGGCCCACTGTGCCATCGCATGCCAAAAGCAGGGGGAAGTGTGAGGGAGTCATGTGCGCATGCGCGGGAGGGCGGGGCGCATTGAATTCTGGATGTGGGCACCTGCACCCGTGACCCCCCCCCGCTCCCCCCGCTTTTGGCACACGACAGCAAAAAGGTTAGCCATCACTGCCTTAGACCAATCCTTACATTTACAACCTTTGCGAAGGTTAGTACAGCAAAGGAAGCCGAAATAAGAGTGCAAACCCAGTTGTAGCTTTCCTTAATGACTGACTGTGGTCGTTAAGTAAATTGTGGTTTCTAAACAAGGACTAGTTGGAGTTATATCGGCAGCTTTGAACACAGGAGTTAAATGGAACATTCTGTTTCAGGGGATACATAAATATTATAAATAACATTGGCTGAGTGGAAACTTGCTGAAACAACCTGGTTTTCTCCAGGCTGTTGTTTCTGTTAGGTTGCAATGCCAGGAATGGTCTCTTCTGCCCTTTTCCTATTTAGCTTTTTTTGTTTGTTTGTTTGTCTTATGGGATTGGGAGGAAGTCAGCACAACTGGAATTTAAGACTGCCCAATGAGTCTCCACAATTGATTGGCTAGTTTTCATCTGCTGCCACAAAGTGTACATTTCGCCTAATCCAGGGTTAAATAAGGTACATGATATAGAAGCATAGGAATATAAGCATACATGTTCAAGGGGTGGGGGTGGGGGGTGGAAATGGGGAAGAGGGTAGCCTGGAGTAGCAAGGGGGAAGAACTCATAAATTGTTACTTCCATCATTATGAATCCCTTTGCAGGAAAATTGTGCAAAATTTGTGCAAAATATCAGGCTTTATAAATTGTAATTTAGTTTCTGGAGTATTGCATTTGCTTGAAGGTTAATACTGACTACAGGTAATCCTAGATTCAGGACCACAACTGAGATTGGAATTTCAGTCACAGGTGAAAGCGGTTGTACGTTGTGACTGGACATTTTTTTGACATGTATGTATGTATGTATGTATGTATGTATGTATGTATTTATTTATTTATTTTTATATGCCGCCCTTCTCCGGAGACTCAGGGCGGCTTACAATGCATTTAGCAATAGCCTTCATACTTCTGAATATTTTATACAAAGTCAGCTTATTGCCCCCACAAACCGGGTCCTCATTTTACCCACCTTAGAAAGGATGGAAGGCTGAGCCTGGTGAGAATTGAACTCGCAGTAATTGCAGGCAGCCTGATGTTAAATGCTGCCTTAGTAGGAAGCATTAGCCTCCTGCGCCACTCAGGCTCTTCTATGGAGGTCATTAAGTGAATCCATTCTCCCGAATAGGCATTTTTTGCCAGAAACTGGCACCAATGATTGTAAAGTGCAGTCACACGACAGTGGGACACTGCAACTGGACATAAATATGCTAATTGCCAAGCACTTGAAATGTGGTCACGTGACTGAGGAGGACGGTGCAAACTTTTATGATGACCAGAAGTGTTTACATGCCATAAAGGCTGTTGTTATTTCAAATGAACTTTAAAAGACTGGCCATAATTTGAAAACAACTGGTAGTTTATCATTTAGTATGCATGGGATAGAAAAAAAATAACAAGAATTCTGCAATGTTTCCACAGCCTCTCTTCTAAAAGGAACCACAGGCAATAAAAATGTCACCAATGTGATCAAGATGACAAGTTATAGGCAGGCTTCTCTATACTTAAAATTAAGGTCCATGTCTGAACAGAAGTAGATAACCAGGATACTCCTCCTCCTCCTCCTCCATCTACAGGAGCTTTGGAGAGCAACCAATGATATATCTCTCCAAACAGATACATAGTCCAATAATAACTTTTTGGTAACAAAAGGAATTTCTGGATTCCTCCCTCACACATACACACATACACACATACAAAGATATGGTAGTTTTCAATGTTTTATAAAAGAAAACACCTTTTTCTCTCTATGTGTGTGTACACAACATTTTACTGTAGATGCAATACATCTGGAGGGTGTCATGTGAGGGAAAGCTGCACGAAGTCAGAAATGCTTGTTCTGGTTTAGCAGTTTTGTTCAAAATGTATGAAGAGATTTATCTTCTGTCCATAGTTGTATAGAATTCATCCTAATGCTCAGACCTTGCTCATGTGCAGATAATTATATAGAATTCCTAACAATAATTAATTTCAACCATCTGAGCAAGATCTTTTCTCCCATTGCTTTATTGTGCCTTGTAATGGTGTGGCACCAACCTTGCCAAAATGTCATGGGGAGATATATACAGAAAAACTGAAGAATTATTCGTCTCTGTGGCTAGGTTTCAGACAGTGGCCAAGTGGATATGTGAAGAATTTTCAAACTAAACATCACAGACTAGGATGGCTGGAATGTAGGCTTTCTGCCTCCTGATATGAATGTTTTAAAAATGCAACTTGGTTCTCTGAGTGTTAACTGTTCTCAAATATTGCAAACAGAAATGCCACATTTGTCTTCAACTTTAACAAAAGGCAGCAGTGTGACTGCATCCCTGAAGCCTTCCAAGTCTGACTTTGTGATGTCTGTTAAAATCAATGGAGGATTGGACAGGATGTGAAATCTTCCTGATAAGTTGAAATGTGTTCTCCTTTTTTTGCACAGTGACAAAGTGGAAACAGGCACTCTGTGACTGTGGAAATGTCAAAAAGAGAAGGCGGCCAGGGGGTGGGTGGGTTTGAAGTTCTCTAAGAGCAATGTTTTTGGAAGCTGATGGATTGTGGCAGATCGTCACCCCGAACAGTGTATCCTCTTAGCATTTCCCACCGATTCCAATTCCTTATAAGTCTGAAACTTCTCCTCATTTATCCAGAACAGTTCTGAACAGGAATATTGTTCTGCAGAAGAAAATCTAGAAATATATATATATATAAGCAGCTTTCCTACCTCACAAGCTCAAGATGCAGTAATAGATATGAACTGGGTCTCCTATGAAGGGGACCATACCCAATCGTAATACTGTCAGTGGCTTTCGGGAATCTTCCCAAGACCTGGAATCTGCCCTAGATAATGTAAATGGAGGGAGGAAAATTATATTCATGCCTTTCTTATGATCTTTTCATTGGCATCTCATTGGTTACACTCTAACTGGATTTTAGCGGTGTGATCAGTGTGAGACTACCTTTGAAAAATATCTTGTTTGTTAATTGGCACAGCATCACATGATGTCAATGTTGAGAGAAGTATACTGGATGCCAGTTGCATTCTGGATACAGCTTTAGTCATGTCTGAGAAGCTGTTTCTCCTGTTCCTTTAAGATAGCTAAGAGAGAGACCCTTCAGACAATCCTTCTATTTTCAGAGGCTGTTTATTAGGCATGTGAGGATTGTGGCATGTGCCACTCTCAGTGTATAAAATGCACCACCCTGAGAGTTGCCACTGGGCCCAGTTCTCTCTCCCAATTTAGTCAGAACTTTAGATGATTATGATACTTATATTACTATAAAGATATATAATGCTATGTTGTATAATTACTTGTTTGTTTGTTTTTTGCTGTCAACTGCATTGCATGTTCAGTATGAAGGAAAAAATGGGATATAAATCAGGTAAATTAAAAAAAGATGATGGATGATGTAATGATGTAATGTCTCTCTCTAATGTAATGATTTAAATGTCTCTCTGTGTGCAGGCCTTTAAGTCAGTTTTCAACTCCTAATGACTAGACCCTGCAGTTTTTTTGGTAAGGATTTTCACAAGTGATTGGCTGTTGCCTCCCTCCTGGAGCTGAGAGAGAATGACTGGCCCAAGGTCACACTGGCTTTTGTACGTGGGACTAGATTAACTCACAATCTCCTGATGTCTGAAATGGTATAAGGTTTCCTGCTTGAGCAGAGGGTTGGATTAGAAGACCTCCAAAGTTCCCTTCCATCTCTGTTATTCTATTATTCTGATGCCTAAACCAGTACACCAAGCTGATTCAATGGAATGATTATCATTTCTCTATCAATCATAGATCAACAACCAAATTTATTCTTCTGTTGGTAGCAATGCAAAGCTACCGCTTGTGATCATGATGTTTTATAGATCCATAAGCTTAAAGCATTCTTACCTTGTCTTTGTTTTAGAATTTTAGTGATGGTAGAGTTAGCATTTTATATTTTATAGTCTGACTATGACCAGATTCTTTCTGTAACCTATTGGTTTATAGTCTAATCTATGAGTAGATTCTTTCTATAACCTATTGGTTTTCCATGTAGGATATTGACTATAAATTATATACAGATAAGCATGACTTGATTCAACTTACTCTGAATGTCACAGAAAGAAATTACACCTGCCACATTTCATCCATTTAAGTGGTGGAAAGACCAGCAGAATGAGAAAGAATTGTGCCAGGCATAGTACTTTACCTGTTTTCACATGGGTGTTAGGAAAATATCATGCTGTGTAGTGACAATAAGCCCATTGTTTGTGATCAGTCATGATGATATAATTTTTCAGGCTCCTGGCAATGTATGACTGTTAAATCACAGCACTTAAGGACAAAAATTATCTATTTCATTTTCTATCAGCAGAAAATCCAAATTCAGTTAATATTGAAGAAGATAAGAGTTGCAGAAGAATTCTTGGCATTTTCCATCAATGAATCTACTATTGGGGGTTTGGGAAAGTTTTAGTTCAATAACATTTGGATGACTACAGGTTTGTCAGTTCCTGTCATATTTGTCATGAATGAGAGACAGAATCTGGTTGCCCGTCTTTCTTAGAAGCTCAGGAGCTAGTCTTGATCATCATGCTTTTTAGCTATGAGAATATGTGCTAAATGTGGAACAACCTACCAGCCTGATCTCCATGTCAGATTTGAAATCAGCTTCAGATCAGATTTGGAGACCAAATCAGTCTTGATCATTCTTCTGGAAGGTGGGGAGAGTATTACCTTATTAAAAAGGTAAAGGTTCCCCTTGCACATATGTGCTAGTCATTCCCGACTCTAGGGGGTGGTGCTCATTTCCATTTCAAAGCCGAAGAGCCAGCACTGTCCAAAGACGTCTCCATGGTCATGTAGCCAGTATGATTAAATGCCAAAGGCGCATGGAACGCTGTTACCTTCCCACCAAAGGTGGTCCCTATTTTTCTACTGGCATTTTTTATATGCTTTCGAACTGCTAGGTTGGCAGAAGCTGGGCCAAGTAATGGGAGCTCACCCCATTATGCAGTACTAGGGATTCGAACCGCTGAACTGCCGACCTTTCAATCGACAAGCTCAGCATCCTAGCCACTGAACCACCATGTCCCTGTTTAATTTCTTTGCAGCTTTGGACACCCTTGACCATAATAATCATTGGATTACCTTCAGAACTATATGGAACATTGTATGGTAGTGCTTCTGCTAGCATCTGCAATGCTAGTGACAATAAATAGCATTTGATTAATACTTGTCTGTTTTCTGACAATTATGTCACAGAGTACCAAGGAACCATACTTGTTCCATACTTTTTGAATTTCTATGAGGTTCTTGTGAAAAAATCATTAGGAAGTTTGAAGAACAGCTTCATAAGTAACGGGCTGACACAATGCCCTGGGTTCTTTGTTACATAACAATCTGGAAAGCTATGAAGGTCTGGGGCTAATGTTTGGATGCAAGGAGTGGTTGGATGAGAGTCAAGTAAGCCAGAGGTGGATTTCAACAGTTCTGACCAGTTCTGGAGAACCGGTAGTGGAAATTTTAAGTAGTTCAGAGAAGTAAAAATTCTGACTGGCCCCGCCCCCATCTATTCTCTGCCTCCCAAGTCCCAGCTGATCGGGAGGAAATGGGGATTTTGCAGTAACCTTTCCCTGGAATGGGGTGGGAATGGAGATTTTACAGTATCCTTCCCCTGCCACCCCCACCAAGCCACGCCCACCAAGCCACCCTACCCCCACCAAGCCATGCCCACAGAACTGGTAGTAAAAAAATTTGAAACCCACCACTGAAGTAAGCTATGTTTGAATTCTACTAGGGGAAAAAAGTCAGTGGATGAATGGTTCCCCAGATCTGGGAGATCAGAATAGTTTGCTTGTTCTGAAGGGGATTGGGGTCCCTTAAGAAGGAACAGATAGGCAGCCTTACAGTTTTTGTAGAACTGTAATTGTTATTTGTGGGCCAAATCACAGGGTTGACAAGGGATGTGTTTAATTGCCTTTAGTTCGTACGATACCTTCAATCAATCCTGCACATGGGTAGAGACCTAGGCACAGGTAACTTCATGTTTTCATTAATGTAACACACTCTGCAGAAGGCCACCAGTATGTACGTATTCAGAATGTGTAGCTAATTGTTGTGTCAGAGTTCTAAGTAACTGAGGGGCTAGGATATCTGAGACAAGCCCTCCTCTTATATCCGCCAATCTATAGAGATTGTTAATAGTGGTCCAATTGTGCCGCATCCTGTGGTCATGGATTTGGCAGCCATTAGAAAATGGATCCTTTCATTGAGGCATCCACTCAATGGATTGTTCTTATGTAGATAAAACACTGCTGTATATCTTTATAACCAATGATCAGCAAATTTTCAAAAATATGGGCATCAATAAAGCAATGATTGATTATGTTTACATGATCTGTTGCTTTGTTTTTGCTGTGGCTATGCAATATTTCGGTACCATGTAGGCAAGGGATCCATCTTTGTAGTATGCTTTACTTTTTCTCTTGGAAATTTGGATAGTTTTATGTTTCTGTCATTTGTTGACTTACAAATTAAGTAGGACAGAGGCCCAATCATCATATCTGAGATCAGATCTTGGGGATTGCATCTCGCTCTTAAAGAAGTATTCCATAGTTTCTGAATCAGGAAAAAGAGACACCTATCAATATAAAAATTCTTAAGGTCTTTTTTCCATAACATGTAGAATCAAAGGCAAAATTGAAATTTATAGACCCGTTAATAAAATGAGCAGTATATAAATGTGATCTACAGCCTCACTCTGAATCCTACTTGCTCATCTTCAATTCTAAGCTCCATCTAATTTTGGAGATTTTGCTTACTGCACTCAAAAGGCTCATAAATATATAATTAGCTAGACTTTTCTTGTTACCTTTTTTTGGTATATTGGGACCACCATTGCTACCTCCAATCAGAGGTTCCCACAGGGATGGTCGAGAGAATGTGGGACAAATGACAAAACCATCAATGCTGATGTTCTGCTCCACTGCTCACAGCTGTATGTTTATAGGTTTTACTTTTTTTATGGGTTTGGACATGTATTGTGTTTAAAAATGCACAAAATGGTGTTTAATATTGTATACCACAAGGCAATTCATGCCATAACAGCCAAAATATCAATATTTTAAACCATTACAAGAGAGACCAATTGGTTTCTCTGAAATTTTCACAGGGATGAAGTGCTTCACGCTTGGTCATGTTTTCTGTTTCAAGATTCTTGAACTGGGTACATAAAATTGGAAAATATTCACATGGAGATCTTACTTTTGCTGTGAAAAATGTTCTTCCCATGGTTCAGGTGAACCGGTTGTTAATTTTTATCTGGTTTGCCGAACCGGTTGTTCCAAGGATTGGCTGACCCTGTCTACCCCGTCCCTCCCCTCCCAGGAGTCTCCACGCGGCCTGTTTTGGATGCGAGGTAAGTGCAGGGCCCACACAGAGGTCTCTGGGAGGGTGAAAAATGGGCCTACCGGAAGTCTGGAAACAACCCCGTTTCTGGCCTCTGGAGAGCCTCCAGTGCATGGGGGAGGCTGTTTTCGCCCTCCTGGAGGCTCAAAAAAAGCCTCTGGAGCCTCAGAACACAAAAAACAGGCCTACCAGAAGTACCAGAAGTCTGGAAATGGGTCAGTTTCCATCCTCCAGAGGGCCTCCAGAGCCCGGGGGAAGCTGTTTTTGCTTCCTGGAGGCTCAAGGAAAGCTTCCGGAGCCTTGGGAGGGTGAAAAACAGGCCTACTGGAAGTACCGGAAGTCCAGAAACAAGCCTGTTTCTGGCTTCCAGAGGGCCTCTAGTGCCCGGGGGAGGCCGTTTTTACCCTCCTGGAGGCTCGAGGAAAGCCGCTGGAGCCTTGGGATGGTGAAAAGGCCCCCCTTGCCGTGGTGTAGGAGGCTGAGTAGGCCACCACTGCACACAATGTCCTTACTTTGAAACAACTATGCTCATAGTTTGTGTGGCATGCATAACCCATGTACCTCAAAGCACAGCACATAAAAGAGAGCTTTTTGTGGTGGGTCCTAACTGAGTGTTTTGCTTTTTCTTAAAAAAAAAAAAAATCCAATGAGCCTCTTCAGCTGTGCACCATTAAATCTGATCTTGCAGCTAAATAGCTGCTTTAGAAGTAATGGCAGGACAGTAGGATCCTGTTTGCTTAGCTGGTTTGAATAAGTAGCTTTTCCTGAAAGCTCTTAAGAGTGTTTTCCCTGGCCTGTATCCTGAGTAGGTTAAAGGAATTCCCTTTTAGCTTTGCCCTGGTCTGGAGGCTACAAGGATTCTGGTGGAAATGGGTGAAATAAATAGCTGTAATTGCAGACGCTTCCTGGGCTTTCTCTCTCCTTATCACAGTTTTGTCCTCATTGCTTAGTTATTGTGTCCTATTGATTTCCTGACACTCACTTGTTATAGATATTAAGGAAGCACTGAATTAATCAGTGGTTGCTATTGACCCAGTAGAGCCGTAACTTTTCTTGTGCTCCTGTCTTAGAGCCAGCTCCTGTTCCCTGCCCTGAATTAATCTTTCATAAGTTCGCTTCATGGATTTTTAATAGCTATGAGATTTTTGCCAAATCACGTGCCAGCTTCAGGCTATGGTCTTGGATATTTTTTCCCCCTGGCCTGGTTGTTCTTTTAAATTTGAACAGGATGGCAGGGGAATCCTTGGGTCCCTGAACCGCTGGCCAAACAGAGCAGGTCAGGTCTTCGGGGATGGAGATAGGACTTGGGATATTAGAAAATTTGAAAGTGTAATGCTGAACAAACTGCTCTGTCGGACACATTGCATTCACTAAGATTGCAGATTAGTTAGATAGACGTCGTATTTTTTAAAGATATGAAGTTTATATATTTACATTACCAGTTGGTTTCCTTCTGAAAAAATAAATCAGAATCCCAGCAAAGGCTGGGTTTTTCAGATTTTCTGGAGTTAAACAGGTATTTGTTTACCCATCCAATTGCTCATCAATTGTCATGGTTTAGAAGTGAACTAGGCAGGCAAAATCAAAGCCATGATCCCAAAGTACAATAGTTGGATATAAGGTTGAATAGGTTCGTGCCTACTTTAATCTGTACTTGATTCCTCATGGACATCTATCAAGGCTTTCTATTTGTTTTGTTTTAAATAAGAATGCAGGAATCACTTGAAACTTTCCTTATTCCAGCATGGGTTTGGTTTAAAAAAAACAAAAAACAAACAAACTTCCCAATCTAGGCTATAACTGGTGTCTCATGGTGGTTTTTCATTCAAGCACTAATCAGACCAGTCCTGCTTAGCTTTTTAAGTTCAGCTAGATGCTGCCACTCAGTTGGGCATCATTGGATACATAAGGATTTTTTAAAATCCTTGAGGACCCGGTTTGTGAGGACAATAAGCTGACTTTGTATAAAATATACAAAAGTATGAAGGCTATTGCTTAACGCATTGTAAGCTGCCCTGAGTCTCCGGAGAAGGGCGGCATATACCGTATATACTCAAGTATAAGCTGACCCAAATATAAGTCGAGGCCCCCAATTTTACCACAAAAAACTGGGAAAACTTATTGACTCGAGTATAAGCCGTGGGTGGGAAATGCAGCGGCTACTGGTAAATTTCAAAATAAAAAAAGAATGGTCAAAAGTGCGAGGACCTGGGATGAGTAATATATATTGTGTTTGGGATTACTAGGGTTTTATATAGTGGAAGTCAGAGTGGTTGGGGGGGGTGGAGGGCTGGCTGGGGAGGGTTGGGGGAGGGGAGAAAGGGGTGAATTGTATTTTTTTGGTTTAACTTGATTTTTGAAATATATACTATGCGGGGGGGGGAGGGAGGGAAATGGGGGAAAAATTTGTATTTGAAAAACTTTTTCAATTAAAAAAAAAGTGCAAGGACCTGTCAGAAATCACTTTTTTCAGCCCTCTGGGTAGTCCTTTTGTGCATATGGACTACTCAGAGGGCTGAAAAGTAATTCTTGACTGGTCCTCGCACTTGTGACCAGTCCTTGAACTTACGACTGTCCTCACATTTTACGTTTTTGCCCTATCTTATCACCATTTCTCTCTCCCCCTCTCTTTCTCATTCTTTCTCTCTCCCCCTCTTTCTCTCTCTCTCTCCCCCACTCTCTCTCTCATTCTCTTTCTCCCCCCTTTCTCAAAGAGAGAGGTGGTAGGTTTGAGGAGAAAGATTGCTGTACAATAAAAAAGATGAAAGGGAAGAAAACCAACCCCAAACAAATATAAAGATATCAAGATAAAGAATGAATTGTTAAACTTTAAAGAACAAAAGAGAACAAATATGAACAAATAGCAATAATTAGAAACGCACATGCAAACATACAATGTATTTTCTTTGAACAGAGTATTTGGCCGGTTCACAAATTTAAACAGTGTTTAGTCATTTCACTTAAATTTACAATTTCTATATTTCCTTTTTGCCATATTTATTCCTCATCTATTTTTTTAAAAAAACCAATATTACCCTTCATCCTCATCTCTAATCTTAATCAAATTCAATTTTTCACTTCTATTCTATATTATACCCCTTCCCATTGTCATCTATTTTTATATCCATCCTCACATTGGTTAATTATGTAATATTACAGTTGTTCAATACAAATTCAGCATTTTAATATAAATCAATTATATATAACTATCTTTTTTGTATATTAATCAATATGAACATGAATATTCCAATTATTTCCATGCAGTCCAATTTTTTACAAATCAATTACTGGTAATTATATTTACCAATAATAATAAACCAAATAATTTCCCCCATATATTCTTCCAAACCACATCTTAACCATTTCTGCCTTCAACACAATATACAATTAATAGTATCTCAATTATTACAATTCCCTGGTTAAATAGAGCTGTTTTTTCTTTTGTGTTTTAAAATCTTGAACTCTCCTCTTTTGCCATTTGCTCTAAATTTCCATTGTTTGCACCTACCTTTTTTGATGAGGAAAAAGAAATCTGCCTTTCCAACATTGCAAGCAAACAGCAAAGCCAGCAACCTGCTTTAGTTTCGGTTTCGTTTTCAGCTTGAATTGCACAAGGAGAAAAAAAAATGTGCTCCAGCTGCATCCTTTGCAGCTAGAAAAAGACCCCTGCCCAAAACAGCTGAGAGCAAATCAGCTGAGAGTGGGGAGACTGTTCAAATCAACTTATGGTAATTAACCTATACTGAAATTGAAAGGGGCTGTTTTCTCTATTTTTGCAGACACGGGTCTACTCATTTGTTTTCTTTTAAAAAGGCATTTTTTTTCATGACTCGAATATAAGCTGAGGGGGGCTTTTTCAGCCTGAAAAACGTGCTGAAAAACTCGGCTTATATTTGAGTATATACGGTAAATAAAATTAATAAAAAAATAAAATAATTAATAATAATAAATAAAAAGATAGATAAGGATTTTCCCTTAAGATTTGTACATCATAAATGTTAATGTAATCACTTAAACTGGATCCAGGAAAATGTTTTGTCTTGCATCAGTCCAAGATAGCTAAGTAGCACTTCAAAGGAGGACCGGTGGTGTAATTACCTTGTCAGTGTTTTTTGAAAGGACTACCAGTTCAGAGGACTGCAACTCTGACTTTTAGATTCCGATGCAATGACTATCATTCATACTATCATAGCCTCAAGTACATCCTGTTTAATACATTCTATTTCCTTGAAGTTTCAGATGATGTAGATTGTGGCAGATAGCCTCCTGGCATTTTGTAATGTAATGTTGATTTTTATTATCAGATGGTTGGGTGCCCTGAGCTATGCACACACAAGGAGGCAGGAAAACATATAAAGAAATGATAGGCATTTGACTTTGTGAATATTTCTTCTGTTTTGCCGTTTCTCTTTGCCTGTAGTAATTTCATGGCTGACTTGCTTCTCTTCCCTTCGAGGGAATTTCAAGCGCATCCATACAATGTGCAACACACTGGTTTGTGGTGGTAGGCAAAATTTGACCTTTGGCTGGGGTTGGGTTGAACTATGGACAGGGACTTCTTGGGGAGCCTTCATGGGCAAAACCTAAGCCAGGGAGGAAGTCATATCAAGCAGAAGGCATCTTATATTTAGTGGCTTTAGGATCCCTCTCCCCCTGACACACACCCATTTGCCTTTGCCATCCAAGCATTCATAGAACGCTGTGTAATCAATAAAGGAGAATAGTTGTAGCTCAGAGTTGAAATGAGTGGTCCTTGATGTTCTAGAAGATGTTCCTAGCATTGATGATGTTACCTAGTTTGGATAATGAAACATCTGCAAGAACATCAAGGACCACTCATTTCAACCCTGAGCTACAACTGTTCGCCAACCAACCAAGCTCAGAGAGCACCAAGGTCCCGTCAGAACACTGTGTCAAAGTGCTGAAATGTTGCAATTGCTTTATGTGCTTATTTTCCTGAATGAGAAATTCATGCATAGGAATTAAGATACTGGCATAATTGCTATATTGCTTCCTAGTTAACATCTGATC
Source organism: Ptyas mucosa (assembly GCA_012654045.1). NCBI lineage: Eukaryota > Metazoa > Chordata > Lepidosauria > Squamata > Colubridae > Ptyas > Ptyas mucosa. Next base: position 2,059,021 of record WNWU01000040.1, on the reverse strand, counting down.
CGCTCTACAATGATGAATGAGTGTTGTTTATGGGACATGTGAGGTCAACTTTTTAAAAAGATTGCAGGCCAAAAAGAATGTTTGAAATGGATGTGGGGAGTGTTCCATTCTTTTTGTATTTATGGCTCATATAAGATATTGTTTTTCTGGTCCACCTTCTACTTTCATCTTCTGTGGAACATAAGATGCAACATTCCTGGGGGAATTCCCTCTCGGAAGTCCCAAAGTCCTTTGGAAACAAGAATGTTTTTCAAGGCCAAAATTGGAGGACAAACTTAAATGTGTCCTCTCTTAAAATCTCTTGGAGCACTCTTTGGTCTACCCTCTGCCAAGTCTCTGCCAAGCACAGATCAGGCCTCAGGACTTTACTAAAAACTGCTGAGGGAGAAACCAATGGATTCTCAGATTGCATCACCCTCACAGCTGCTTGGTGTTGTGTATAATCATGAAATCTGTCTTGTAAACTTCCATGTTCTGCAAAGTGTTATTTAAGTTTACCCCACACTTTGTAGATAGCATTGGAGCTCTGTCCACCCCCCTGAGCTTTATTGTTTCTTTAATAATTCACATGGTGAAATAATGAAGAAAATGCAGGAGGTGACTAAAAATAGGACCGGGAAAGGAAAATAAACCAGCCAGTGATGTGAAATATCCCAACAATATATTGCCTTGGAATGTTATAAAGGTTTTATGACTGGCTGTTTTGGACAGTTTGCATAAGACTCTCCGCTTCTTTTGTAGACATTCATTGTACAGGAGAGGTTTATAGGGTGGCCCTCATAAACGAGAAGCCACAGATATGTCCTATTAACCCTGGTTCTTTATAAATATGAGCTTTATTGCAGAGAGATGAATGTACTTAAACAGTATGAATGTGAAGATTGGCCAAGCCTAGGGCAGTATTGCCAGGTCTCATAAACCAACTTGTGTTGTTGAACAGCAGATCTTAGCAAAATGTTCCCCATCTTGCCCTCTTCAGAATTTTGAAGCATTAATTTTAGAGGCACAATATATGTATAATTTATTTGGATTTTTTCAAAATTTAAACCAGGTTTAATTGCCAGTCCAAGAATCAGAGGGACATCAAGCATGGTGCTGCTTCTTGTTGTTGCTAGCCCTTTTCCACCTATCATCAAAATGTTTCCATGGGTTCTGGTGCTTTTGACTGAGCACCAAGCTGATTTTAGGCTGCAGAGCACCATTACTGCTCATTGTCTTAGATTGCCAAAACATTAATGTTTGGCATTACATTTTAGATAATATAAGATGGTGAATAGCAAGGGAGGATTGTTGATACCCAGACGTATTAACAATTGCAAGATTGGAATGGTTCAGGTGGGTCTATTCTTACTTGGCACATGGTAAATGGGTTAGTATTAGTTGCCTTTTGCCAAATAACTTCCCACAATTTCTGATTGTATAGTTACTTCTTGAAGATTTTTGTGCAAACGAAAACCCAAATAACATTAAGATTGCACTGATGCTTTTTCAAAGGGCTACTGAACTTCTTCTTCCTTCCCTTCCCTTCCCTTCCCTTCCCTTCCCTTCCCTTCCCTTCCCTTCCCTTCC
>WNWU01000040.1:1966958-2050066 GCA_012654045.1 Ptyas mucosa | reverse complement strand
ATAACCAAAGACCTACATATATATATATATATATATATATATAGTACATATACATATATACACACATACACATATACATACCGTATTTTCCTGAAAATAATACCCTGTGTCAGCACTCCAAGCTACATTCACTCCAGTGCTGACATAAGGAGGAGAAGAGGACGCTTGACTTTTCACCTACTTATTTTCCTTGGAGATAATATCCCCTAGGAGATGGGATGCGAGGGGAGACATTCCTGTGAGCTGAAGTAGTAGATATGGGGAGAGTGATTTGGAAGAGGGCCAATGAGACGCAGAGAAGAGGCCAAAGGAAAGGGAGGATTTGGGGGCAGGAAATTAGTGTTGGCTATGACGGAGTCGGGGACAGATTGTTGTGCTTAATAAATGAAAGATTTCATCAAAGACTATTTGTTCGGAAATGCAATTTATTTGAGACTGACACCCTGTCTTATATTTTTTTGAATCGTGAAATAAGCGCTTGGCCTTATTGCCATGTGCTCAAAAACCCAATTGGGCTTATTATCAGGGAATGTATTATTTTGTGGGAAACAGGGTACATACATATATACATACATACATACATACATACATACATACATACATATATGGCTTCTGTTTTTCCTATTTAGATATTATGGCAAACCAAGTTTGAAGCTGTTCGTGAATTGGAGGCAGACAATTGAAAACCAGCTCCCTGTGTTTTGTGTTGATTATTTTGGGGGATTGTTTTAGATGGGTAAGGGAGCATACGTTAGTTTAACATGAACTTTCATTATTCTGACATTCGCATTCCAGTTTGGAGGAGGAAGGAACCATACATGAACCTTTTTGGAGTCCCACCCAAGTTCATTTCATGTGATGTTGTTTTATATAGAACAAGATGTAATACTAAAGTATGGAACAGGATGATTTTTTATGAACAAGACTTCTTCCTACTGGAATGGGATGAAAGAGAACTGTCCTTAATCATCATTTTGTTGACTGAAGTGCAATGCTAGTGAAAAATAATGTTGTTGCTCTCTAAACAAACTCAGGTCAGCTCTTTCGGTCAGAGTAATTGTAATAATGTAGGTACAGTACCATTATATGCAAACAGCTCCCCTGTGTTTTATACAGAAAACAATATTTAATGAGGAACAGAGGAAGAAAGAAAGGTAAATAAACTTGGAACTCTATAGCATCCCAAGAAAAAGTCTCCTTACATGCCTAACATTGTGATAGGACGGAATGGGACAATGGGGCACAGCCAACTTGCTGCAGCCAACTTTCCATGGCCAATTCACCATGGCCAACTCGCCATGGTGAATTGGTGAATAGTATCAAGAGGCTCTATTTCATGATGACACGAAGGGAAGCTTAATCACTGCTTTTCTATTCAAATGCTGGTATCAAGAGGCTCTAGTTTTACATGGTACCATTCCTGAACTTCCAGGATGTAGTGGCCTTGCAACTGGAGACTGTTAGAATTCCAGCCTGACATTTCTGCTTCTCTGTTGCTTGTCCATTGGCGAGTTCTCTTGCCCCCAGAATGGTTTCAATGTCCTTTTCAGGTTGCAACCACCAATGAAAAGGTCAGGGATATTTTAAAATAGTTTCTAATGGAAACTAAGAAGCTTGAATTAAAAAAAACAAACCCAGATGTTCATCTAAGCATGAAAAGGGATTGAACTCAGTCTGGGGAGAATGCTCCAGCAGACAAATACTGCCATCAGTGGTGCCTCACCTTTGGCTACCTATATCAGTAAGAAGTCTAGGGAAGAGTATTTGAAGTGAAACTTATTAAATTGACAAGCTCTTCTGAGACAAGTCAATGATCCCAAAGACTTAAGCAATTTATACATTTGCATTTTGTATTTTGATGGATACGTAAAATTTTTAAAAGACTTCTTTAAAAATATACAGTGTAGAGAACTCTTAATTGGTAGTCTACACAGAAATACAAGATATTGCCAGCAAAATTAATGGGGAGAAAGGGAATTTTTTTTCCAGTCAGTTTCCCCAGTGTTTATCTGACAGTTACTTTCAATCCCTAAGAAACTTCTGCAGCCATGAGGAAACAATGAGAAAAATAATTGGTAGTATTGTTTTCTTCACTTTGCATAATGTTTGTAATTGTTCCACTAGGCAAATCTATTTGTCTAGAAGAAAAGAATCAAGGATTCAGTAAATACTTGTTACTTTGAAAGCTGTGCTGGGTGATTATATGATCATTATATGATGAGTGATTATAGGATGCATGTAACTGGATATTTCAATAGAGGCCTATTTGAAGTTGGAAAATAACTCTTCTCCATTGTGTAAAATTTGGTTAATTTTGTTTAGTAGCAGAAGAAAGAAGAAAAATGGCTCAGACTAAGAATGTTAAAAAAGTTTCATCTTTGTAGTGGTTCAATGGATAAATTCCCTTTCAAGCTTTGATACTACATTGTGTTATATGTTGGATTAAATAGAGTAGGACTCTTCCACCTTAATGCATGAACTAAAGTATTGCCCTGGTTTTTTTATAGCCTATGCTACATTTTGATTGATTTATTTTTTTTAAGAACGTGTAAGTATTCTTGCCGTGGGTTACTTTGATCTATTCTGCTTGTATTTTACTAATACTATATAGACCTTCAGCTTTGCACTAGACTGATAGGACAGGAAACATTTAGTCTTTCATTCTCACTTTAAGACCCAGAAAGCTTTGCTCATCAATTCTTTCAATAAAAGACATCCTTTGTTTAGAAACTCAGTTGTTACTGTGGGCACTCAGAGACTACTGAGCTGTGGTGGCACAGTGGTTAGCATGCAGTACTGCAGGGTAATTTTGCTGACAACTGGCTGCCAGCAATTTGGCAGTTCAATTCTCAGTGGCTCAAGGTTGACTCAGCCTTCCATCCTTCCAAGGTCAGTAAAATGAGGACCCAGATTGTTGCGGGCAATATGGCTGACTCTATAAACTGTTTAGAGAGGGCTGTAAAGCACCGTGAAGTGGTATATACCATATATACTCGAGTATAAGCCGAGTTTTTCAGCCCATTTTTCAGCCTGAAAAACACCCCCTCGGCTTATACGCGGGTCACAAAAAAATGACTTTCCCTGCAAGCTAGGAAACAGCGGGAGAATGGGGTTTGCTTACCCCGCCCACTCCCAATCTATTGGGACTGCCTCCTGAGTTCCAGCTGATGGCTAGAGGGAAAAAAAACACTTTAAATTCTTGCGGCAGGGCTTCAAAGGCCCCCCCTACAGCTGATCAGGGTTAAAAAAAAACAAATGAGAAGATCCTGCCTGCTACAAAAAGGTGCCTTCTGCAAAGAGCACATTTTTTTAAAAAGGTGCCTGCTGCAAAGAGCACATTTTTTTTAAAAAGGTGCCTGCTGCAAAGAGCACATTTTTTTTTCTCCTGCTGAAACCCAAAGCAAAACTAAAACAGCTTGTTGGCTTTGCTGTTTGCTAAGGCAGATTTGATTTCTTTTTCGTCATCAAAAAAGGTTGGTGCAAACAATGGGAAATTTATGGCAAATGGCAAAAGAGGGGAGTTCAAGATTTTAAAACACAAAAGAAAAAAAAGCTCTATTTAAACAGGGAATTGTAATAATTGAGATATTACAATAATTAATATTACAATATTGTATATTGTGTTGAAAGCAGAAATGGTTAAGTTGTGGTTTGGAAGAATATTGGGGGAAATTATTTGGTTTATTATTATTGGTAAATATAATTAATTGATTTGTAAGAAATTGGATTGCATGGAAATAATTGGAATATTCAATATTCAAAGAAAATAGATTGTATGTTTGTATGTGTGTTTCTAATTATTGCTATTTATTCATATTTGTTCTCCTTTTATGCACATGGACTACTCAGAGGGCTCAAAAAGTTATTTTTGACTGGTTCTCGCACTTGTGACCAGTCCTTGAACTTACGACTGTCCTCACATTTTACGTTTTGGCCCTATCTTGTCACCATGCAAAATGCCCGTGCAGCATTCTTAAAACCATGTCACTCATTTCACAACTGCTTCTCTTCACCATGGTGACAAGATAGGGCAAAAACATAAAATGTGAGGACAGTCGTAAGTTCGAGGACTGGTCACAAGTGTGAGGACCAGTCAAAAATTACTTTTTCAGCCCTCTGAGTAGTCCATATGCACAAAAGGACTACCCAGAGGGCTGAAAAAGGTGATTTCTGACAGGTCCTCGCACTTTTGACCGGTCTTTTTTTATTTTGAAATTTAACAGTAGCCGCTGCATTTCCCACCTTCGGCTTATACTCGAGTCAATAAGTTTTCCCACTTTTGGGGGGTAAAATTGGGGGGGTCGGCTTATATTCGGGTCGGCTTATACTCGAGTATATACGGTAAGTCTAAGTGCTTTTGCTATTCACATGGATTACTTAACCATGAATAAAGTACAACTATCTTATATGTTGAGCCAAAACCAAGCATACTACATATGATCCCGGTCACTGCTTATATTAGGGTTTCTTTAAAAAAAATATTTTGAGACCTCTTTCCACTTTTAAAAACTAGGGAGGATCCCAAAAAAGTGTTTATGTGTGTGTGTGTGTGTGTGTGTGTGTGTGTGTGTGTGTTTTCTGAGGTTTTTGCGGGTGTTTGTATGTAGGTCTTTGGTTATTCGGGTTTTCTCCCGCATAAAATTGGAAGTATCTTGGCAACGTTTCGATGAAGTCTCATTCGTCATCTTCAGGCTGGTGTTCTCGGCTTCGTGCTTCCAGGAGCAATGCAGACCATATATAATGCTCTCCATATATATATGGAGAGAGAGAGAGATAGATGTTTACCATATAAAAATTTTAAATTGATGCATCTGCTGTTGCTAGTGCTTCTCAGAATTGCGATTGTTTGATAGGATTTTAGCACTATATTATTTTTCAACCTAGATTGGCAAAACATTTTGATTTTATGGCCCCTTGTGAGAGTCTTGGAGGACACCACAGATCCTAGGACCACATTTTAAGAAAACCTGGTCTAAATTATTTGTTTGTCGGCTGGCTAATTTATGAGACTTATAGGGCTGCCATATCTCTGGGTGGCTCACACCAACAATGATAAAAACATAAAAGAAACATGAATGTTCTCTACTGCTAGAGGAAAATTGAAATTGGATTTAGGGAGGAGTGGCTATTCTCCCACTTACAAAGAATACCTCAGTTTGTCAATGTGCTGGACATTGCAAGGCCTGAATGCTCAGATCTGTTATTGGTACTTCTCACATAGTTGGTCAGCCTTAGACCTTTTAATCTTGCTGGAACTTTCGCTTTTATTCCTTCCATATGTCTTATTTTGTGTTTACTGCTGAAGCTGTGGCAGCAGCTGAAAAATTCAATAAGACTGGTTGTGCCCTGGCTAATTGAAGTATTCTCCTTTGTCAGCTGCTCAGCTCAAATAATGTCAAGTAAAAAAGTAGTATCCATCAGCATTTTGTGTATCTCCAAAATCCCATTAGTAGTAGAAAGACCTGGAAGTTTCATTTGGCAGAAAAAGAGGGAAGAGAGTGGAAGAATAAAAAGCAAGGGGGAGGGAGATACTTCCATCATTTGTTCATTAACATATCATATTAAGCACTATCCATCTTGGAATTACTCTTTTCCCACAAAAATGGTTTTTTTTTCTTAAAAAGGGGAGATATGCTGATTTGGGGATGGGGCGAGGGCAGGGGTGAAATCCAGCAGGATCTGACAGGTTCTTGAGAACCGGTAGCGGAAATTTTGAGCAGTTCGGAGAACTGGCAAATATCACCTCTGGCTGGCCTCAGCGTGGGGTGGGAATGGATATTTTGCAATATCCTTCCCCCAGGAGTGGGTAGGGAATGGGGATTTTGCAGTATTGTTCCCTTGCCACGCCTACCAAATCATGCCCACCAAGCCACCCCACGCCCACAGAACCGATAGTAAAGAAATTTGGATTTCATCACTGGGCGAGGGGAGTGTCTCTCAGTATAATTTAGGAGGGAAATCAGCCAGGGCAATGCTTTTTGTTTCTTTCTCTCCAGCCCTTTTGCTGGGCCTATGACAGCTATGTAGAATTTTAAATAGCAGCAGCAACAATAGAAATTCTGTGGTTCTGTTGATACATAGCAGACAAATTGCTGTCAAAATATGAGTAGTAGGTAGATGGAGGGATGATAAACACTTGCCTTATATTTTCATATAGCTGCATTATGGGATTTATACAGTAAGAACAGAATTGACTGAAAGATTTATCTCCATTAATTATATGGAAATGCCATCTAAAGCTTCTTAGGGGCCAGTGTGATGTAATGGGTAATACTGGTTTTGAATGAGGTTGTTCTTACTGCCTGATTTTACACCTAATCCAGAGAATACTGAAATTAGTTGTTTTTAATTTGACTGAAGAAAGACACCTTAGTCCACTGCAGAGAAATCAAGAAATTGAATGGACACTGTCTTTCTGGAGCTATCAGGCTCTCTGTCTGTTAATGTACCAAATTCTAAGAATATTGGCCAGGCTGAGATGAATTTGGGGAACTGATGTGGCGAACGCAGTCAAAGCTACTGGATTGGGATACACTGTGTTAAACCATGAAAAATTGTCTATTGCTGATGGGCTATTGTCATACGATATTTAATCTGAAATTAGAAATTGGATCACCATGATCATACATAGGGTAGTGAGTTTATGATACAAGTCATCCTACTGAAAAAATATTCATTTGGACCTCATTAGTTGTTATAATATGATTGACAAAGAGGGACTGAATAATACTCAGTATGTGTGCGTGCTTGCTTGTGCCTGGCTCTGTGCATGCTCTGTATGCCTATGTGTGCCTGTGTGTGTGCTTACACACAGAGACACACACATGCCTTCAAGTTAGTTTTTCACTCCTGGCAACTGCCTGAACAATCTTTACAATTTCCTTGACAAGGACCTGATGATATGTTCCTGCCTCTTTCCTAAGGTTGAGAGAGAGCAACTGTCACTCAGCTGATTTAGTGCCTGAAGAGGGACTAGAACTCACAATTTCCCAGTTTTTAGTCAGACAAATAATGTTCTCAAATAATATCATATATAGAGAAAATTTAGATTAAGCCTTTTTCAGTGAAAGAACGTGAGAAGATTCAGTTACTGTTCAAGTCTTTCTTCCATGCAGACAGTCTCGTCACTTCTACATTTCTTCTATGATAGATCTCCCCAGTCACTGGATACTGAGTCATCCCAACAGAATTGCCTTAGTGTAAGGCTAACTGCTAGTTATATTTATGAAATAGCAATAACCTTCAAGATATTTAAATTGAAAAACATCTAAGGTAAAAGAACGCTACGTACTGATTTTATAGAGCTATGCTGGCAAATTATGGCATTACTTGTGAGACAGTTTAATTGTTCATCTGAGCTTACCCTATGCTCCTCATGGAGAAATTTCAGTGAAGGACAATGTGAAATAGGTAGTAATACCTCTCCATGGAAGGAAGAGCTACGTACTGTTGGGTAGGGTTTTTTTAATTGCTTGGCTGGAAGCATTTGTTGCAATTCTTTCCTTCAACTTTACTCTCACCCTCTTTTATGTAATTTTAAAGTCATCTCTGCTTCTTACAACCTATTATTATTATTTATCATTAATGGAAAGAATACGCAAGAAGAAAGAGGAAATGTGCATTTGCTTGGGAATCCTGTAATCGAAAATGGATTATGCAGAGAGAAAAGGGGACTGCCTTTGCCACTATGCAATTAGGGAGAAGAAAGAAAGGGGAAGGGAATTGAGGAATCTCTAACAACTTCTTGAATTCCAAGAGAGGTCCCTCCCTCCCTCCTTCCCTTCCACAGCTTTGCCTACCTTCCTTTCCACCTGCTTGTTCATCACAAATGTTCCATACAAACCAGTCATGATGAACTACTGTATTCAAAACTCCTGTTTCAAACTTTAGGCAGCCTTGTTGCTACAGCTGCCATATATGCTAAAATACTGAGAATTGTTCCTGGCTCCAGCTGGCTCCTTAGGAACTGGGCCAGGGGCCTTATCAGCATGTAAATATATGCAGATTTGCTTTTGACACACACACACACACACAACTACTCTTTATGGTGGAAGAAGACTAGCAAACTATAATATGGTACTAGGAAGGATTAAAAAGTAAGAAGGCTTTCCCCTTATTCTCATGGTTGCATGGTTTCCTATTAACTGCAGGAAAATATCTTTTGGCTTTTGATCAGCCATCAAATCAACATATCAACAAGGAAAAATGGCTAGAGGTTCTGGTAGGCTTGAGGAGTTGATAGGAGGTTGACTTCTCTCCTTCCCGTAATTCCTCTGCGCATCACTCATTTGTTGTTAAAAACATCAGGGGCTGCTCCTGATTGCTCCCCGTGCTCCTTAGTTGACTGATGGAGAAAGTGAATTAAGGTCTTGGTACATGACAGCTGAAGTCAAAGGTCAACTGAGCCACGTAGTTTGCCTCTAAAGAACAGAGAGAATAAGAGATTTTAGGATACAGGCTGTTCCACTGCAAGCCAGATTTTCTGTTCAGTATTTCCCATATGGGATGCTTGATGATCAAGTCTACCATTTTCCTGTTTATTCAAGCAGCTATAGAGAGACCCCAGCTTGGCATTGCCGAAATAAGGGGTCCTTGGTGCTCACTGAACTTGGTTATTTTCTTGCAGACATTTCATTACCCAATGAATGACTTGGGAAGGGGTAATGCCTACCCAGTGCTAGCCAACCAAAAAACAAGCAAACAAACAAACCCAAGCTCAGAGATCACCAAGGATCCTTCATTTCAACCCTGAGCTACAAATATTCTTCTTTATTGATTGTAGGAATATCTAACCATTTCTCTTTATACTATTGTGATTTCCTAAATCAGCCCCATAAAGCTGCTATGAAAGAACACTTACCACCTTCATACAAGTTTTTTTTTTTCAACAAACCTTCATCAAATTTACTTCTGGAATATTTTGCCTAAACCTCACATTCAACTTGGGAGATGAAGAAAATCCACAGTGATGCTACTCAGACTGCATTATGCAAATGATGCCTATAATATAGCCAAGGCCCTAGAGGGAAAAGTGCAGTCATGATCATGGAGGCTCAGCACAATTATTGTCCTTCATGGAAGGGTCCCTTTTTGTGATCCTTAGGCTGACAGCTGAGATTCCTATTAGCAGTAGCTCATATAGGTTCATTGCTCACCGTCATCAGGAAAAAAATGATCTTCTTTTATTCATCTCTAGAAATTCCAGCTGAAAGCAGTTGTATTGCACAATGCTATCCCAGGCTTCTTTAGCTATAGCAACAGACTGTTCTTCAAATGCTTGCATCTGAATAATAATTCACAGTAAATATATTTGGTTTGGTTTTGTGATAATCTTGGAAGATTTGGGATGATTTTTTAAAAATGGGCAGCCCCTGGGTCATTGTTATTTATATTTATGTATTCATTCATTCATTCATTTATTTATTCAAACATGTACAAGATAACAGGTATAAATATAAACATGGACATGAACGCAGGAAATGAGTACAAATAAATGGGGACAGTAGGACAGGGACGGTAGGCACGCTGATACGCTTATGCACTCCCCCTTTACGGACCTCTTAGGAATGGGGTGAGGTCCACAGTAGACAGTTTAAGGTTAAAGTTTTGGGGGTTTGAGGATGTAACAACAGAGTCAGGTAGAGCATTCCAGGTGTTGATCACGCAGTTGCTGAAGTCATATTTTCTGCAATCGAGTTTGGAGCGGTTTACCTTGAGTTTCTATCTATTGTTTGCCTGTGTATTGTTGAGGTTGAAGCTGAAGTAGTCGTTGACAGGTAGGACATTATAGCAGACACTTTTGTGTACTATGCTTAGGTCAGACCATAGGCGGCACAGTTCCAGGTTGTCTAAGCCCAAAATTTCAAACCTGGTGGCATAAGGGATTCTATTGTGAACAGAGGAGTGGAGTACTCTTCTCGTGAAATACCTCTGGACCCACTCAATTGTATTAATGTCCGATATACAGTGTGGATTCCAGGCAGATGAGCTGTATTCAAAAATTGGTCTGGCAAAGGTTTTGTATGCCCTAGTTAGCACTACAATGTTATTGGTGAAGAAGCTTCACAAAATTAGGTTAACAACTCTTAATGCCTTTTTGGCAATGCTGTTACAGTGAGCTCTGGGGCTTAGATCATTTGAGATGAGTACTTCTAGGTCCTTGACAGAGTGAGGGTCATCTACAAGGTCGTATCCGCATATAGTTATCTGCATATATATCCGTATATAGTTGTATGATGGCATTCAATCCCTTAAAAATTTACCAAGTTTACCAAGAGAAAAATGATATGGTAGCCACTAAACAGCAAATCCCCAATGAACATTATTATTGCTGCTTATGCTGTAGCCCAAACACAAGTTAAATGCTAAGCCAAAAAACCCAAGTTTGTGAAAGTGTTTATCTATACCAACAGTTCTCATCAAAGTTTTACAAAGAAACTTTTACTCAGCTTTCTGTTACTCCCTGAAATATAGAGTTCTGCTCTAAGAAATTGGGGATTCATAGACATCTCTCCTTGCAACATTCTTTGCATGTTTATAAGTGCTTAGAACTGGAAGCTGTGAGGTTGATAGGTTTTGAAGGTTGGTGCCTAAAGAATTGGTTAGTTTTTATATAGAGACTGCTGTTAAATTCTGTGCTGATGCTGATATTTAATGCTTTCATTTTATTTCAAAGAAATATTTACACATTTTGAGAACAAGAATTCTGGCTCCTATCTTAGATTACAACTTTCCTGGAAATTCATCTCACATAAAGCAATGGGGGGGGCAGACAGAATGAGCAACAAAGTGGTATAATTGCCTTGAAAAGTAAAGTTCCTTTCATTTTGTGTAGTTTGGATGATCTCCATCATTGGAGTCATTGGCTTTCACACCTTTGCCATCAATGAGATGCAAAGACTTTAATAAAATAAAGGCTCATAACGTAACCAGTTGGGCAATCCAGATTGGTGACAGAATGAATATATCAAAAAAGCGAGTGAATATGTTAAATGCGTAGCACACATTGAAAAGGATGAAATCAACTTGATCAAGACTCTGTACAAACTTTACTGTGTCTTGCTACAAAATATAAATCAATGTTTATTCCTGTTTGGTGATGGTCTTTTTAACAAAAAGAAAACAGGAAAAAATAATTCTACAAACCAAGAATGGGGACATTTTATAGCTTGAGAGCTATATCTCTTGGGTTCCAGAGTCTAACATGAAAAAGCCTCCAGTTTTGAGAGTTGTTTGCTTTCAATGTAGCCAACAAAAGTGACAGGCCTAATGCCTCAGGTGTCTTCAGGGAGACTTTTGTGGTACAGTGTGACAAGAGCCTTGGCCTAGTCTCCTCATCCCCAGCCTTTCAGCCTTGCTGTATGCATGACTAGCATCAAGCCTGATAACATCACATTGCAACCTTGGACAACTGTCAAGACCTACTCAGCAAGTTTGTTTTTGACAATGTCCAGATTTCAACTGATTCGGAGATGCCTGGAAGAAAGGAGCGACCTGCAAAGAGAAGTTCTCAGCATGGTCGGTGTAAGACTTCCAGTATGAGAACTCCCAAGGCTCAAACTTAGCAGAAACTGCCCAGGCAGCCAACATGGCACAGCTAGATCAGGATCTTTCTTACAGACTAGAATGAAGCTATTTGAAGTAGCTGGTTCTTTGTCAAAATGGAGCAAACACTCTTTTTTTCTCCTGCCTTTCCCATGGTTGAATTGTTATTTGGCCCTACATGTTCAGCCTTGGAGCTAGGCAATACTTTGTTGTTGACAACCATAGTTTCCACTCTGAGAAGAAGAAATGTTTGGAAATTAATGTTTCACCCAAAGTAATCTCCCCCAATCCAGAAACTGCACTGTCTAGCTTACCCTTTGTAGCATCTTGCTGAAGGGCATCCAAAACTTCCTTGGCAAGTATATGTGGAACTATTTTTTTTAGTCCATTAATATTAGGTATCCCTACATAACGGTGTTTATGTGCAGCAATAGTCCATAGTTGAAAAGATAGAAGAGACTTAAGTATTTGCCTCTGATTGGATTGCTCATAAAATTGTCAGAGGTAGTTACAACTAGGTTACTTCCAAATGTAGTCCCAAACTAATCCATGTTGCAAGACAGTTAATTGCCATTTCTTTACCATCATCCAAGGTTGTCCTGAGTCTTATGTCCTGGATTATATTCTTGTGGCAGTGTTTCTGGTTCAAACCAACTGGATAGCTGTAGGTAGAGAAAAGAAACAGTGGGAATCAAATGAAAGTGCTATGTACACTTGGAAAAAATGTATGAGAGGGAAAAATATCAACAAACACAGATGTTGCTTAATGCATCAGTCTGTGTTCCATCTGATCAGTATCTCTGGGATCATGTGATTTTACAAGCCTAAGAGACGACATAATATTTAGCTCAGAATTTGAAGTTTGAAGTTCTAGTTGCTAATGGGCTCTTTTAGCTCAAGGTTCTTTGAATTTTGGCAATTTTTGTGGCTGAACTTGCCTATGTAAAGAGTAGCATGCTTTACTCCTCTTTCATTATGGAGTGCTTTTTCCTCCATGTTCCTTAGCGGAGGGCCTCATAACACATCAAAAGTTACAGCACTGGCCTCTCACTGACTCTTCATTACCTCAAGCCTTTAAATAATTTCAGAATTCCATTCAACCACTTCTGGTGGAATTGTTCAAAACAAGAGAGGCAGGATGGATTGTAAAATTCCATCTGTTGTAACAGTGATAGAGAGTTGTACTAACAGGCTAGTTTCCAAATTTCCAAATCACAGAACATAGTTTTTATATGAAAACCAGTAGAAATGTAATAGCCCTTGGTATAAACTTGATCATATAACTTCTTTCATAAATAAACTTACAAAGTGCTATGAAGTACAGAAAACTATCAAAAATTATACTAGACCTTAGGTATGTTGAAACCATTATTATCTATATTGCAAAAGAGAGAAGCAGAAGTCGCTGCAGCAGTCCATCATGATGACATGTGTGCAATGCTTTGGTTATGGGTTTGCCTGATGCCTTAACCTCTGCACAAAACTGGTTCTTGACATGTCCTTTACCACATGTTATTTCACTTCAGGAAGTTGCTGTGAGAACACATTCATGTTACTGTTCATGAAATCAAAGTACTCAGTGAATACTAATCAGTGTGGTGTGCCATGATTCAGTTTTTGACTAAATAAAAGTCTGTTTCCAACTGAAAAGTACTCAATGCAGAATGTTTATGGTTGATATGAATATTGTGCATCACTGGCCTGAAAAATGTCAAGATGGTAAATCAGGAAGATTTTTTATGATTAAGGACAAAATAGGTGACCTATGACAGCAACTAATGAGTTTCATATGAGATAGGTTGATGAACTAATTGAAGACAATCATCTGATCACTCAAAGTGAAATTGCTGTCAAGCTTTGCTTTTCACAAGAAGGTGTGGGGTTACTTTATTGATCACATTAAGATATTATTATTGTTCAATATCAGAAGGTCTGTGCAAGAAGAGTTCCTTAAATGCAGAGGGTAGAGAGAAGTAGAAAAGTTTTATATTTCAAATAAAACTTTTAAGAGTTGACATTTTGCAGTAATGGTTGTCACACTACAGAAATGAAGGTGAGAAATTTCTTCCACAAATTACAATAGGCAGTGAAACAGTCTCATCATTAGTAACCATAAATGAAGTGTCAGTCCATGAATATCATCTTGAAACCTTTGGGGGGAGGGGTGGAATTAAAATTCAGACCTCTGCAGGAAAACTCTTGGTTTGGGAGTTGCAAAAATGGATTTTCTTGAACTGGCATTACTAGCAACTCAGAGCATTACAATGCAACATCCAAAAATTTTAAACTATGTTTAAGCAGAGTTTGGAAGCACAAGAAGGAAATTTTGATACAACATCACATTGCCTGGCCTCATATGTCATGAGCTACCCAAGAAACTAACCTGAAGTTGATTGTCACCTTTTAACTTCATCTATCATATAGTCCCAACTTGGTGCTTCCACCTTTTCCCAAAATTGAAGAAATACATTTGTGTTTGATTCAGAAAAGGTAGAAAGGATTGTCTTGACATAGTTGAAGAGACAAAGCATGGGGTTCTTTTATGATGGCATTATTTAGCCTGCCAATTGTCAATTTACTACAGAAGTACAGTAAATGATAGCAATATATGGAGAAGTAAATACAAGTAACAAAGGAGCTCATTTCAAAGATTATTTTCCTAATTCATGTATTAAAATATTCCAAATGTGAAGTTATAGAGGTGGAGGCATTATTTTTCATTTAACCCTCATATCTTCCCCAGGATTTGCTGGCCAAAGATAGAAAACAGGTAAAATGTGTGTTTTACAAAATTGCAATACGAACTGGGCTGCATATGGATGTGACTGGTTGGTAGGAGCAAGATACATGATTTTCTTTTTTGGAGAAGGTAAATTACAAAGAAGTAGGACTGTTACTGTTACAGGAAGACACTGGCACTCAAATTCACACAGAACATGTTTTGGCTACTCTTTTCTATAGTGCCTTAACTAAAATATGCATATAAATGCCTCCATTTCTTTCCCTTAGAATATGTATTTCATTTTAAAGTCGTTTTCTAAACTTGGTCTTTTCCTTGACTGAACCCTTTTGCACCTGGTTTGAAAGAATGAGTATGCTGGTAATTCTCCTGAACTGTGTCACTTTGGGCATGTTCCACCCTTGTGAAGACATGGGCTGCGACTCTCCACGCTGCAAGATCCTCCAGGTAAAATTTGTTTTATCTTTATGCCAGTATGTCAAAGTGTAATACAAGAGTGAGGCCTTAGCTTAGTGTAAAAAGAAACTCATGTTTTGACTGCATCAAGCTTCAGGTTCAATCTCTAACATCTCAAGCTTTCTTTTTATTTTGTTTAAAGGATCAACTAGGACTCTGTATGGGGCTCCCCTTGAAAAGTATCTGGAAGCTTCAATTGGTCCAAAATGCAGTGGCCTGCATGGTTTTGTGCAGGCCTAAATGTGCATATGTGTCAACTCTCCTCCTGGAGCTGCTTTGGCTGCCAATTTGTTTCTGGGTCCAATTCAAGGTGCTGTTTGTCACCTTTAAAGTCCTACATGGCTTGGGACCAGCTTATTTGAAGGACTATCTTTCCTGGTCCACATCTACCTGACCCACAGAGCAGGGAGGCAGGAAATGCTACAGGTTCCCTCTCATAATGGCCTAGCAGGATGAAGAACTAAGGCCTTCTCCAT
Source organism: Ptyas mucosa (assembly GCA_012654045.1). Taxonomy (NCBI): domain Eukaryota; kingdom Metazoa; phylum Chordata; class Lepidosauria; order Squamata; family Colubridae; genus Ptyas; species Ptyas mucosa. The sequence goes on along the minus strand of WNWU01000040.1, from coordinate 2,034,850 downwards.
GATGGCTCCCTCCCTATGGAACATCATCCCTGAGGAGACAAAATTGGCCCACGCTTTGACACTCTTTTGCAAGTCCCTGTGGGTTTGCCTCAGAGGACCCAGAGTTGGATGGAGCCCATCAAATAACTTATTTGATTGATTGTTGTCATTAGGGGTGGGGGTGCGGGTGGGGGTTATTGCTTTTTATTGTTTTATATATTGGGTTTTATGTTTGTAAGCTACCCAGAGTCACTGAAAGTGAGTTGGTAGGTCCTATAAGTGTTCACAGATAAAGAAAGAAGGAACATGATATTCAAGTCTGAGTGAGAATAGCTGTCATGGCAAATGTTTTCACCTGATTTAAGATCTTGTATCCTGTATCCTACATTCCATGGATGTAGGGAAGTTCTGTTAGATGCAATTCTCTCTCTGGTCTGTTTGCCATATGGGTAAAGAATCAAGATGGATTTCTTACCTATCATTCTTGAGCTATCCATACACATAGTTTTCATGACATATATCCAAGGAAAGCAGTAAATGCTAAATTTACGGCAGAAACTAGCAGGAATTCGAATACTCGGAGCCAAACATTTATTTGGGATGGAGAATTCTCCTCAAATCCAAACATTACTCAGTGTGGGAGATCCATTGAGAACTGAAATTTGGATCTAAAGAGGAAGCAAAACCACCGATTCCACTGTTAAAATATAGGGGAGTTGTTTTTGACGCAAAGTGGGGCAAACAATCTGTCATATGAGGGTAATTCATAGTCTAGCTTGTTCAGATCTTGGCTTCTTACCTAAATAAATCTGGTTGTGGTTGGAGACTCATAGCCAACTTGAGTAGGCTTTCTTCACTCACTTTGGCACTGGAGAAGAGGAAACGTCCAGTTCATATAGCTGTGCACTTTCATCCCACTTCTCGGGATAAAATAATTTCCTTGCCCATCATTCTTTTGCACTTAGAAATGTGGGAAGAGTTGTCTTCAGGAGCATTATAAGATTGTGATGGAGGATGGCCTTAGAACAGATTGGATCAGATTTCTTGAAAAATGAACTGCCACTAGCTCAGATTTTTGTCACAGATCCTGCTTCTTTATCTTCCAGAGTTTTGATGATTTTATCTTTGCCTTCTTTGCGGTGGAAATGATAATCAAGATGATTGCCTTGGGGATTTTTGGGAAGAAGTGCTACCTGGGAGACACGTGGAATCGTCTGGATTTTTTTATAGTTTTAGCTGGGTAAGTCAGAAATTAATTCTCAAACAAAAAGCAATTTTCTGCTGAAAACAGCTGAGAAATAGATTATCGTGTTCATATTTCTTAGTTATTACATGTAGCTAAACAGAACAAATGTAGAAAGTTTTAGCATAATATTGTTCCTAGCGCAAATTGTATAGAGTTTCAGTTGCTTAGTTCTACTTTTTAATGTTTCTAGCTTTATTCTGGCAACCTTTCTCTCCCAGGGCCCCTCCAGATGTGTTGGGAACTGCAATTCCCAGAGTGCAACCAATGGCAGCCTCGGCTGAAAATTCTCAGCACTGCAATCCTCATACACACCAATTATGCCATACATACAAAGAGCAAAAATGCGACAGAGGCCTATTATTTATTTTGCCCCATTCAGAATTACATGATAGATGTCAGCGAACATTTCCCCGGCATTTGGAGTACTTTCTTTCAGCTACTGAAAGACATTAAAGGCACTATAAATAATCTCATTGGAGATTTATGGAGTGTTTTATAAATCCCAGCCAAGAGTTGCTGTGTTCTGTTATTTCTGGTGTGCAAAGTTGGAATTTTCAGGGGCTCCTGCGCAAGTGGCCTCGGAGTCATTCTCTTCTCCTTTTGATGCAAAAGACTCAGGAGATGCCGATATGGACATGGGGAGGTGGAAGATGGAAGATGAGGACATTGTTAGGGAAATCAGGAGAGCTCTAACTTTGCACCAGATCAGTTTCCTTCTATGCTATACTCATATCTTTCTCCAGAAGTATTTTTTAACCTGCAGAGAGTATAAATGAAAAGATGATGTTTTTAATGTATGGCACATGTTCTGTTCCTCCTGTAATGATCCACATATCTATGGAAAAATTAAAAAAAAAAAAACCTTGGCAAACTGCAGAGGCAGATGTATTAGGAGACAGAGAGAGTCAGAAGGTCTGTGCACCACAACAGTCTGGATGTCCAATTTAGCCCTACTTGTTTAAGACCAAAAGGCTCAGGCAGGAGCCCATATTTGTTAGCTGAGGGGAAGTCTTTGTGTGCCATGTTTGGAGCTGCCTTCCAAAGGAGCCCAAAAGGTTGATGGCCACTGATCTAATCAGTTGCAATTCATCATTACTGTTCCTTTTGGTTACGATAGAGGATTTTCCAATGATTTGTGCTCCATGATGTTTACTTGGAAAAGGACATTATTTGGTAACTAAGGACTTGGTTTACCAACATAACGCTCCAGATGTGATTCCAAGTAGCAATGGAAGGGAGATTTCCCCCAAACTTGCTGCCGGTCAAAGGATGCTGTATGTTACAGCATACAGTTATGCTGTAAAGGACAGGCCAGAGATCTGTGCAATGTTTCTAATGACCTAGAGTTAACCTTGAATTTTCTGCAGGAAAGCACATGGGGCCAACCTCATTAAAATACAGAACGATGCCAATGAAAGAGAATATTTGTAGCTCAGGGTTGAAATGGGGCGGGGGTCCTTGGTGGTCTCTAAGCTTGGCTGTTTTCTTGCAGACGTTTCATTACTGTACTGTATAGTACTGGTGATGTTACTTAGTTTGGGTAATGAAATGTCTGCAAGAAAATAACCAAGCTCAGAGAACAACAAGGATCCCTCACAGAGTAATCCTTTTTGATATTCAGAAATTACCTTGTGTATTCTTAAATCTCCAGGACTTTGTATGTAGGGAGCATCATCCCTGGGCAGCCATTCTCTATTATCCCAATCTAAAAGAGGAAATGAATAAGGATTGTAGGCAAAGGTGTGACAGTAGCAACAGGTGTCCCCAAAACCTCTTTGTCCCCACTGTGCCCCTTACAGCCAGCAAATGGACAGTACGAAGGGCGTTCCTTGCCATCTTCCGTGGGCCTCCTTACTTCCCATGGCACTCACAGTGTTAACTTTTGCAGACAGCAGCAACCAAGGAAGGCCACTGTGAAGGCTGACAGCCACAAACCCCACTTTCCTTTGTTCCCTGCCAGCCTGTATGCTGCTTTCCATACTGTAAGACCTCTGCAACTTTGGGCGGACATAGCTGGCATCCTCCTCAAGCATTTGCTCCAGCTCCAGAAATATGGGTAGTCTCAGTTTCATGCCGATTGTCCAAATGGATGAGGTTTCAGCGAGTTTGTTTAAAGCATGAAGGCTGCATTCCAAAAAGGGGATATTTCAGTCAAAATGTGCGTGATTGCCCTTTTGTTTTGAGGGAACGCGACCAAGTTTTTGCCTTTCATGAAGTATTTTTTTTTTCTTCCAGAGGCACCTGGTTTAAATTAATGGTTCTTTCTAGCACCCGAGAATCTCCTGGCTGAGGTTTCCAATCCACATGAAAAGTTCCTGGCTTTCAGCCAAAGAGGGTTAAATTTCCTTGACACATAAAGGGCTTGGAGGCTCTCTCTCTCTCTTCACCTTCCTATTGACGAAGAATGCCTCAAGTCTCTTAGACTTCTGCCCCTACTCCCACACACACCCTTTTGTGTATAATTAACTGGAATTTCCTGAAATGGACTAAAGGGTTTGAGAAATAAACCGCAATGGCCACATTTTTCGGGTTAGGAAGTCAGCAGCAAAAGCTCATCATACTGGTAGAAGCAATTTTTTTAGAGGGATGATGGGTTCTTGTAAGATCCTCCTGATGTTGTTGTTGTTGTTGTTGTTGTTGCTGTTCTCCTCCTCCTCCTCCTTCTCCTCCTGCAATTAACCTTTCTTTAATTTAAACTATAGAGTTCAAAGCAGTGCACACATATGTAGGAGGCATAACATCATGGTTGCAAGGATTCCTGAGATGGTGTTCCCAATCCCCTCAACCCCAGTTTTGTTTCATGTGGCAGAAAAAAAGAATTGTAAAATACGTGGGGATGCAGTAATCGTATTACTTGTAAATTGTTTTAATTGAAACAAAATGTCGGTTTCATATAAATTAAATGTTTTGTCACTTTTTAAAATACCCAGCTTGTCTTTGAATGGATCATTGTGACCCATAGCCACCCCCAGAGTTGTGTATCTTTCCTTTAGGGAAGATTAAGTCAAATGAGACTTGCTACAGCCATATGGACTCATGTGTGGGTCTGGGTGTGAAGAAATCTCTGCTCAAACTTATAATCCATTGTAGTATATAAGGTCTAGTAGTAGTTTAGCCAGCTCCATTATTCCAGCTCTCCAACATCTGGAAGCTTTCTCTAACTTGATGCTATCCAGAAGTATTGAAGCTATAGCCAGCCTGGCAGAAATACAGCTGAGATTCTGGGACTTGCTGTCTCCACAACCTGGAGGCTACCAGGTTGGAGAAGACTGGTGTATGATATAAAAATCTACATTGGCTGCTGATTTGAGGAAGCCCTTGGCAGGCAATTCGATCTCTATTATTTTTACTAGTTACAATGAACTTTGGACAGGATTTGCTAAGAAGGAGACTACATCAAGGTCAAAGAATAATCATAATTTAACTTTGAGGTTATATAGATAATTATAGTCGTGCAGATTTCATCCGTGGAGTATCAGAGAAGGTGATCCAGCAGTGATGTTGGTAGCAGTGGTGAACTCTGAGAGCTGCTTGAGGATGCTTCTTTGGGATCTCAAACATGATTCTCAGAGTTTCGTTATAGGACTCAGTTAAACAAACAAGGTTTCAGATTTCCTGTTAGGTAAATGTGGATTTTGAACCCAGGACAGTCTTCTTAGCTGCCCAAGGACTGTTAATGATAGCAGATAATCTGGTATTTCTTTCCCTATTTCCCTACTCTTCCTAAGGACTTTGGATATTGCCATAAATCACAATATGGTCAAGTCCAAGTTTAAGATCTGTGATTCTTCTTGCATTAGAGTGTAATTCAAATTTAGTTAAATCTTTACAGGCACAAAATGTGAATTTGACCCCTGCGTAATAACTGAAGTCCCATACAGTTGATTGTCAAAATGGAAGTATAAGAATAAACCCAAGTCCCTAAATACATCTTACATTTGTTTATGAGTTTGTGAAGAGGGAATTTATTCTTTGTACTTTTGAAAAAGATGATCCTAATGTGATGAACTGTCATTCCCAAATTCCAGAGCTGACTGTTTGCAAAGTGAAATTCAAGTCTTCAGGTGGACACCAGATCAAGGGCAGCCATATTCTTGTCTCCTCCCTGTTTTTCAAGAGAGGGAGTTCTACATTCCCCCCCACCCCACCGACTAACTCCATCTGGCCCATTCTAGAGTAAAGTTTTTCAAAGTTGCTAACTTTAAGATGTGTGGATTTAAAAAGCCTAGAATCCCCAGCCAGCTGGCTGAAGAATTCTGAGAGTTGAAGTCCACACATCTTAAAGTCGCCTAGGTTGAGAAACACTAGCATAGATAATGATTTTTCCCTCCCTTCCTCCCTCCCCTCTCTCTCTCAAAAATCACATCTTCATCTGTTGGTATTAGCTCTTTGAGGTAGTCAGTCCAGAAGCAGAACTATTAGTACTAACTCTGTATTATATTAGATTAACAGAGTCTTGCAACACTGCAAATATTTCTCTTGTTATTCTCCAGAAAACTAGGGAAGGGTCACTCTGAAACACTTCCCACACCCCCTTACTTTCTGTAAGCTCAGTTACCTTTGACATGATTGTCTACCCTGTATCTCTTCCTCCTGTCTCCCAAGGTCATTCTCACATACCATTACAGTTGGCTAACAGATGGTTCAGAATAGCCACCAACAAATGAAAGTGCATTTTAACATCCCTTTTAAATTGTTTGTTTAGCACGGCAAACATTGATCAGAATTTGGGAAAGAATCTACTTCTGCTGAGCCCAAACTCAATTAAATGGTAGTCATTCAGAGATGATTCTGTATTTCAACTATTGGACACAAATCAAATATGTGCAACAGGACTATCAATTCAGTCTCACATTACCTGCCCCAAGGGCTCAGTTATTACATCACGGTAACTATGAGAATCCCTGCCTTACCCATGGGGGAACTCTGGGGAATGTAGAGCATTATTTTGTGCATCCAGATTCCTCTCTGCTATCTAGGCTGCGTTGCCCCTTTTCTCACCAGCACATTCTGAGAGTCGCGTGCAAAGAAGACAGCATGTAATTCTGAACATGTGCGAAGCTTGCTGAATTGAAACCTAGCCGAGGCTTCCCTCCTAGGCTTTTGCTTGGCCAATTTAGCACAGTCTAATAACATCTGCAGCGCTTTGTTCATGCCAGGCTTTGGGAGCCTATTCAGATGTGTTGAAACTCCCTTCCGAACATGCCTTTCAAAGGCCAGTCTGGACAAGATCTTCCATGAGCTGATCCTTGGTTTACACTGCAGAGGGAGTTTAACTTGCAGTAGGAAAGCATACGCCACTTGCTAGCCATAGTTGAAAATTTCAATGAGCAACCAGTTGGTTAGGATAGAGAGTATGGTGTGGTCTAGATACACAAGCAATATTGGAAAACGAAGTCAGGAGGGAATTTGGAGCAAGGAAAAAAGTACTGAAGCTTTCAAAGTTGTCATTATACCATATGGCTTAAGTGGCTTTCTCCAGAATTTATTATTTTTATTATTATTTTTTTATTAGTCCAATTTATATGCCGCCCTTCTCCGTAGACTCAGGGCAGCTTACAATGCATTATAGCAATAGCCTGCATACTTTTTTGTATATACCTGCTTATTAGGGCTTTCGGGCCCCCCTAAGTGGTGTTGTTGTATACAAAGTTGCCTTATTGCTCCCACAATCCGGGTCCTCAAATTTAGAGACTTTTTCCTTTTTTTTTTTTTTTTTTTTTTGCTTTCTTCTGCTTCATATGGATTCTGTTTTGAAACTATTTCTTTTTTCTCCATATATATATTTGAAAGACTAGAAGCCATTCTGCCTGCTCCATTATTAAAGCAAAGACACTTAAGGATAATTAGTCTGGAGTTCACACTCATTCATTCTACCTTTGTTTTGGGGGGGGGGGGAAATTATCTAAGCAGAGTTGTATCATAGATAGGCAATGTATTTTTTCAATATACTGGCAGATTTAGACATGTTTATTTATTTATTTTTATTTGTCCAATTTCTATGGCCACCCATCTCACACAAAGCCATTCTGGGTGGTGTACAATAAAATCAGCAATTAAAGCATTCTGCAGAACCAATTAAAACAACAAATATAATACAGCAAAAATAAAATGCAGACATTTCCCTTAGTGCCATTTAGCTCCTTCCCCTACCTAACTTTAATTTAAAAGAAAAAAAAAAGAAAAGAAACTCTTAGGAATGTGAGCCTGGAGGTGGTAGAGAAGATCCTATAATGCCAGAGGGACAAATTGAGGCTTTTTCAGGGTGGTCCGTGTGGTTTTGGTGATGGGGTAAGGCCTCACCGTGGCAGTCATTTTAGGACCCAGTAGACATCCCTAATGTTCCAAATATTTATTCATTCATTAGATTTATCCCCATTTTCCTCTAGGAACTCAAAACAATGTGAATACCACTACCCCTTTCAATATTTTGTATTCAGTATTAGGTAAATTGGCCTAAGAGAATGTGAGTGGCCCAAAGTCAATCTGTAAGCTTCCATGACTGAAAGTAGACTTTAATTTGGTTCTCCCTGCTGCTAATCCAACACCTTAATCACCCTGCTGGCTGAAATTCTAAAACGGTTGCTTGCTTCAGGCAGATATTATGGAAGGGTAGGCTGGTTTGAAATAACATATATGATGAAATATTGATGGAGTATTTAACAGATTTGCTCTCAGAACTTGCTGTGTGGTGGCTCTTAATGGTCATGTCTTTTGAAGCATATGTATGCCTGCAGAGAAGACATTACTACTATCTTGATGTGCTTTAGATCAGGGGCCTCCAACCTTGGCAACTTTAAACCTTGGCGGACTTCAAAACCCCCAGAATTCCCCAGACAACAAAGCTGGCTGTGGAATTCTGGGAGTTGAAGGCCACCAGGCTTAAAGTTGCCATGGTTGGAGACCCCTGCTTTAGATGGTGCTTTGAAAGAGCCATGCTGAATCTTTGAGAGGCGGGACTACTTCCACACTTCTGCTGGGAGAAGCAGAGCCTCTTTAGATTGTTGGAAAAAATGTAAAGCAAATTATCTTGATGGAACAGTATAATATTGCCCTAAGCAATGTTATGCTAGTTACATAACAATAAGTAATGATTCTTCATGCCTTTGAGCACATGGGTAGTCTTTCTCTTTTAAAAGTCCCACTACTTTGGAATTTAACCAGAAATTCAGGATAAAAGGCCACGTCAGCATTTGTTATGAACCATTTCTCTCTCACTGAAGGTCTGCCCTATTCCCTTTGGGACCCAATCCAAAGCAATCCAGCTTGCAAAGATTAACATGTTCAATATGAAATTATATATCCTTTTTCTCTCTCCTGCTCCCCAAGCTCGTCGACTTTCATTGAAGTTTCATTGCTGAGGAATATATGTCCCTTTTTTCCTTCATGACTTTATATAGCTTTCCTTTCTGCAGTTATTGAGGAAAAATTAACTTCTGTCTGTCTTTCTATCTATCTATCTATCTATCTATCCATCCATCCAGGGGTGGGCTTCAAAAATTTTAGCAAGGGTTGCTGGGTGAGCGTGGCCATGGTGGGTGTGACCTACTCAGCCTCCTGCACCACAGCGGAGGTAGTGTTTTTGCCCTCCCCGGGCTCCGGAGGCCCTTTATCGAACTTCCGGTAGGCCCATTTTTCGCCCTCTCTGAGCCTCCTTACATACCCTGCACTTCCATGCATCCAAAACGGGCCACGTGGGGACTCTGGGGAGGGAAGGGGAGAGGTGGGTGGGGCCAGCCAGGAGTGGGATTTGGGGGTTCTCTAAACTGCACAGAATCTTAGTTAGAGGTTCTCCTGAACCCCTGCGAACCCCCAGCAGCCCACCCCTCTATCTATCTATCTATCTCATTTTTAATGTGGTAGTAAATTGCTTTAACAATGGCCTCTGGTAGGTCTGGCTTAGGGTTAGGGCAGTCCTTTTCGACTAGTATGAAGTTCTGTTTATCCTTATAAAGGATATCTGGTTCCTTCTACACAAATCTCCTGGACAAGGCCTTACCTTTATATTTTGCCCTGCTAAATTTCAAGGATTAACTGTGATTATATGACGCACGTCTTAACACTCTGCCCCAAAGTATTTTTCTATGTTTGTCCTCCTGCTTAATGGTTGAGCTTATTGAAGTCGAAAAGGAACATCAGCCTGTTATCACATCTTTCTAAAACTGCAGCTCTGCCTAGAACAGGGCTGGACATAGAAATGAGGTGTTTTAATGACTCATGTAATTATTGGTCATTATTTCAATGGTCATTCTTGAAAATTAATATTGAAAGGGTCATTGAAGGTTAACCAGGGATTTGGCGGCATACTTTGTCACCCAAAGAATGAAGCATTTCAAAACGTAAGAAGCTGAGATATATAGGACAAATATGAATTAAGGAAAGAAAGGTTCATCTAAATTTTGGTAGAGTTATGATACATTCTGATGAAATGCCTGTCTGCAGTGTTAAACACTGCTTCTGCAAGGAATACTGATTTTATGCCTACTGATGAAAAAAGACCCACTCATAGATACACATAGTTATAAAAGAAAGAATATGTTCTGGGTAAGTGATTGAATGAAGGCACAAAGCAGTAGTTCCTTTCCAATTACATTCTGGGTAGCAGCTAAGTATTTCTTACTGGAGATCAGATTTAAAATCATACAAGTTGGACAAGATACTTTAACAACAATTTGCCCACTATTAGCTGTGTAGAGCAAACTTCAGGATATCCTAGAGGAGTCGTATGAGATAATTATCGCCCAGTAATCTGAGTGTTTGTGTTATAGTTTGTTACACATGCACACACTAGCACACAAATTACAGAATATGCAGAGGAGTTATTTGGCAGACATATTAATGAAGAAAGTGTGTCCAAAAGAAATAGATCTGAAAAACAGCTGGTACAAAGTTCTGTTGCATCAAAAAGAAATCCAACGATAGTGTACCTAAAAGTGTCAGTCATGTTGTGATTGCTATAACCATTTCAAACCTCTCTGAACCCAGGATAAAGAAGGTTCTTCATCAGGTCATTCATAAAATTAGTTGCAATTTCTAGTTCTGTACCAATTTACTCTTTTAAAAAAAAAGTAAGGCAAAGTTTTTAAAGTAAACATGGGTGATCTGTAGCTCCCCCAATTGGGTAATTACATTTTATTCAGTTTTGTTACATTTTGTTAGCACGATGATAGCTGAAAATCTGCAGTCAAGGGATCCTAAAACAGGCCAAATTCTTTCCTTTGTTTTGATGAAGATACACGCTGAATCCCAATAATGACCTAAACTTATTAACCAGGTGTAGCCTTTCAAAATAAGAACGATGTGGTACAAATGTCTACACTTTCCATGAGCTTTGGACTTTTTCCATTTTTGTGACAAATTACGTTTGAACTCTTTTTATACAATTTTTCATTGGAAAGAATTTCATAGTGGTTTGCAAGTCCAATGAAAAACAAAGAAAAACAGCCCTTTAAAAAGGTGGATATTAAAGGGAGTTAATGCCCAGGAGAGTCCAGTCTAAACAGAAGACTTTGGAGAGCCTTTGGACCTTGGAGAGGAAATGAGATGGGCAGGACAGGTATGACCTCTTTGAGACATTGGTGCTTGGGAAATATATATAATATAATTGGAATAATCTTAATTTGTTTAGGGCTTTGTAGAACAATATTTAAATGAATCATTTTGGCAGAGGTATTCCTAATCAGGAATGAATGCAATTAACATATCAGTCAAAGCTGATAATTGTGTCAACACTATAAGGCAGACCATACTAAGAGCAGACATTATGTAGATCTAAAGCTACTTTTCTTAGAATAGATATGGTAATAAAGTCTTGCAAGTATTGATGTTCTTCCCCTTCTCCCTTTTTTATTGCCATGTGAATTGGAAGTGGGAGGCTAATCTGTCTGAGTGATTTTCATAAAACACATTCATGATCTGTATTCATTGACTTTGCTTGTTGGATGCCTGCAAGATCACATGAGGTCCTTGCTTAATGACTTAATGTTGGCAGCAGAGACTGTTGAGATGGCCATCACTAAGTTATGCAGTTACTTGATGTCATGCTTTAAGACCACATTGCTTAGTGGTCATTATCTAATTGCTGCCATAACCTGAGTATTTTTTGTACTGATGAAAGTTCTTTCTGAATTCCATAATAAACAGACCCAACAGCTTAATACAAATTTTAAACAGCATTGTAGACAAGATGGTACATTGACTAGGCGGCTCAGTGGCTAAGACACTGAGCTTGTCGATGAGAAAGGTTGGCAGTTCAGGCGGTTCAAATCCCTAGTACAGGTCTCCTGCGTGAGCAGGGGGTTGGACTAGATGGCCTCCAAGATCCCTTCCAACTCTGTTACTGTTAAAAGAGTTGTGCAAGATTGTCAGGGAACTAACCTAATGCTATGCTTTAGACTCTACCTTATCGAAAATAGTGGAATCAGATAATAGGGCCTCCAATACCAAATTCAGTTCAAAGGAAGCCACAATCAACAGTATTAAAAGTTGCTGAGAGATCAAGTAAGAGTCCCAGACTCACATTCCTTCTGGCCTCATTAAGATAATCCATCATGGTGACCAAGGCTCACCCAGTAACCAGACTGGAATGTACGTAGGAGATATTTAGCTAATTTCTTTCTTACTGTTAGAGCAGGGGGTTTTTTTGTTTGTTTTTAATCTATTTTATTTTTGTTGCTTTGCTAATTGAGATGGTTTATACATTGATTAAATATATTTAGAAGTAATGGCTATAGGTTTTAGCTACATACATTGTATTTTAAAATAAAGAAAAAGATCCTAATTGTAAGAGTCTATGGAGATTCTCAGTCATCCGGGTCATGGTTGTCCCAAAGGTGCTTTTTCAAGAGGCAACTGGACTTTCTGGCTTTTCTTTGCTAAGATGTTTCACTTCTCATCCAAGAAGAGAAGTGCCTTTGGGACCTAATTGTAAGTCTTTCTCTTGACACTGTAAGTTCTCTAACTTGGAAGTTTTTTAAAGAAAGGACTGGACAACCACCTCTTGGGAATGGTTACATTGATTTTCCTGGACATTATTGAAGATTTAATCAGATGATTTTTGTAGTACAACTCCTCAATTGTATGATTCTATGATGACAGTCTCCAAGGACGTCTGAAGTTAAGCAACCATCAGTATCTCATTTGCCATGCCCCAAAAGCAATAGCAATGTTTCTGACCTTCTCCCTGCACCTCCTTGTCCATGTCATCTGTTTCATCTCTTCCTTTTCCTCACTTTGCTCATCACTCACTCTTTTCAGTGATTGGTGTTCTAGTAATGGGGAGTTTTAAACATATTAGCCAAAAGAGACTCGATTGAAAATAAAGAATTATGGAATGCTGGAATCAGGTAATAAAGTTTTTGGTGCATCAGGCTTCATGTGTCTTGTGGCTGGTTAATTGTATGTACACATATTTGTACATACCAGTTACCCAGAGTACAATAGGAGTTGCACCAATTTTGCATGCAAATTGCATAAGCGCATTCGTTTTTCTGATATGGAACTCTGTTCTTCAGTACAAGCCAATGAGTTTGAGCCAGCCCACTGCTTGATGAGATGTACAACAAAGGAGAGGAAAAAGTGAGCAAACAAGCATACTGGAAAGCTGTATATACTTCCTGTATGTGTAACAATTGTAACTCGGTTTCTCAGACGACGATGGGCCCAAATGTAACTGAAGCATTACTAATCTGTTCACGTCATCCATTCTGATTCTTAATATGGAGCTATTAATTGTGACAAGTGATTTTGTGGTGTCTGTTCATTTAGCTGTGAATCATCAGTTCAGCAGTCCACATGACTCCCGACCTTAGTGCTAGTTAACATTAGAAGCTTCAGTAAAAGATTGGTTAATACTGGACACTTCAACAAAAGGAGCAGTTGTGTAGAGATTGATGTCCCTTGCTTTCTGCTTTTCAATCCCATCCTGTGCTTCTAATGTCTAAAGGTGTGTGCCTGAATAACAGTAGAGTCACGGTTTCATTTTATCTCATATCTGCTGTTCACTTGAACATTGAGTGAAGCAGTAAGAGATTATGGAATTTCATTTGTATTTGGAGATGTATATAATTAGTTTTAAAATACAGTGTCCAAAACAAAATATTCTAATATGATACTTTATGTTGTATAGAGGATTGTTCAATGTAACATTGATTTGGAATATATATAAAGGTTGTTTATAGAAGGGAAAATCTGAAGCATGTATTAATTCTAGAAGGGCACATCACAGCCTAGCATAGCTCAATGTTCTCCTGGATTCAGGACTGAGCTGGAAAACAGTCTTGTCTGAGCCCCTGAGTACCCTCTGCCAGTCAGTACAGAAACCATTGAGCTGGATAGGTGGGATATAAAACAGATGCTGATAGGCTACCTGTACTTAGAGCTTAACCTTTTAAGTTTGGTAAATCTTATTCACAATTCAGTGCATTTGATTGTACTCTCTAGAAATATTGGATTGTAGTAAAGACTTTTCTAGAGAGGGTGGCCAAAACGTACACCAGAAATTAAATACACATATATATTTTTCTTCCTATCCTTAGAAAATAGATTGCTGAGAGCCTGCTGCTCGAAGGAAAGTATGTAATTTCTAATCCATACATAAAGCTCCAGCCTTATGTTCATGATGGTTTAAACTGGTCTTTTCCAAGCATCTCCCGCACCGCCATCTCAATAGAAAAGGAGGTCCGTGAGCCTGCATCCAAACCCCTTTGAAGGAATAAATCAGGGCTAGGCTTAGATTCCAATCCAATTTCTTCCCATTTGATCACTTATACCCTACCAGGGCATACATGATACTTCAGCTCAGGGAGCCATCTTGTGGCTAATTCACAGAAAACAAGTCCATGTATACCCAGTAATAACCTCTCCCACTTTCATCAGTGTAGAGTGACTACACTGCCTTGGGCAGGGTGTGTGTGTGTGTGTGTGTGTGTGTGTGTGTGCACAACACCATGGTCACGGGAATTCCAACTAGTGGAGGTGCTCAGTATTTGTCAAAGGGGCCATTAGTCCTTTATACTTTGTCACCTTGATGCATCTTCTCATTCTGAAAAATGCATGTATGTACTATTAATAACTGAAAAACCATGTTAAATATAACATTATAAATAAGTATTGGAATAATCAAGAATGGGGATTGCAAGTAGAGTTTTTAAAAAGTGCCCCAATGCCACTGTCATTTCAAATCGTTTCGCTCTCCTTTTAGGGCTGTGAGATCTTTTTTTGGGCAGGGGGAACATCTTTGCCCATTGCCAGAGGCAATTGCAGGAAGATTTGGGGGGGGGGGTTTACAGGACTACAGAATAATGGCAACCTTATCATCAACATAGGCATCAAGCCCTCTTCTGGATTCCTTCTCTTTACAGTAGTTTTTATCCACATGCCCTAAGTAGCTTCCAGTCAGCACAAAGTGAACCGTTCTAATTTGCGTTTGTGTGCAACTTTTTAGTGATGCTTTAAGAGTTTTCTTGGCAAGATTTCGGAAGTGGTTGCCATTGCCTCCTTCCTGGGATTGAGAGAGAGAGAATGACCCAATGTCACTCAGTTGGCTTTGTGCCTAAGCAGGGAATAGAACTCAGCACTTTCTGGGTTTCTAGCTTGATGCCTTAATCACTACACTGAGCTGGGTCTTCCAAAATCTTGCCAAGAGGTGGCAGAAACCTGCAGGGATTAGTCCAGGCAGTCCCTAGGAGTCAAGGCTAACTCAAAGGCACATCAACATCATATCCCAATTTAAATCCATCTAGCCACTCCACTGCACTTAATGAAATAAGCTGTCCTCACAAAAAGACATGCCTTGTAATAAAATTTGTTAATTAGAAAAGATGTTACTAAACTCCTGGCGATTTGGGGCTGCCATTGAGTAACATGGTTCTTCTCCTATAATACTATAATGTTGGCCATGTTATGAATTTTCTTTTATCCTTCCAAATTATGTTGCTGTTCCTCATCAAACACTGGTATGTGCTTGGTGAGATAACACATAGAAATGGGACATTGATGAGCCCTGAGTGGTGGCTGTCCTATGGCTTTCTGATGATCTCCTTTCAACCTCCCTTCTGCAAAGTCGTATATGGAAATTCTCAGTTATCCAGGTCATGGTTGTCTCAAAGATGCTTTTTTTCAAGAGGCAACTGGACTTTCCGGTTTTTCTTCTAAGACGTTTTGCTTCTCATCCAAGAGCTGAAGAAGCTTCTTGGATGAGAAACGAAACGTCTTCAAAGAAAGTCCATTGCCTCTTGAAAAAAAGCACCTTTAGGACTTCTGCAAAGTCCTTGTCATGGCAAGATTCTCAGTTTCCTGGAGCTTGACTGAGGTTTACTGGGCTGTTACAGAAAAGTATAGGAAGCTGCATTATTTCAAGTCATACTATTTGCCTATCTAGTTCAGCACTACCTACGCTGACAGGCAGCAGCTCTTCAGGAGCCCTTCTTAGCTCTACTTGGAGAAACTGGAGATTAAACATGGGAACTTTTGCAGATACTTTTGCAGTAGGCTATGGTAGCTTTAATCTAGTGGCTCTGTCCTAGTTGTATTTGTAGCTGTACTCTTTAATAGTGCATACATTATTGGCTGAATTTTTAAAGCAGGATTTGGGAGCTGTCTGCGTTAGAAAAATATAGCTTCAGCATTTCAGATATTAGAAGGCTGCAGTTTCCATCAACCTGTTAGTTGGCTCTGTTAGCTGGAAGTGTTAGGAGACTGTCAGACCATCTCAGGGCAGTCTCTAGTGGTGAGATCCATTTCTCATTGCAATGATTCATAACTACTATTAAATTTAATTGTGCAGCTCTATCTTTAAATAACTTTTAAAATGTGCTTCCCAAATAGCAGGAACTGTGCTTGAGCAAAGGAGACATGGTAAATTACATGGAGTTTTTGAATACATTTCATGATGTAACAGGGAGATTATGTTATGAAGGCAGATAAAGTTGTACCTTGTGGCATCTTCCAGAATTATGATGTGAAAGTGTTTAGCTTTTCTTCAAGGCTGCACCATAAATTATTTTTTCACTTACGCAGCAGTAAGAAAAATTATACACCATCATATCTAAAGTACTGTGCAAGTGTGATTTGTAAGTTATTTCAGAAGCCATTTTCCTTACTGGAGCACCAGGAAAAAATACTAGCAATTACATCTGAATAGCTTTTCCAACGAAAATGTAATCTGATCATAGCTTATCCTACTTATTATAGAACCTTGAATACTTGTTGCTAACGTAGACAGGCAGGTGGGTGGCTGCTGAATTCAAAGAGGAGAAAGGAAGGAATAGTCTCCGTAAGTATCTTCTTTCTTTGAATCCGGACACTCTTCACGGTGATGCAGAAGTTCTTGGTACTCGGTTCTTAGCTTTCCAAGAGACTTGAAAAAGAATAATGGAACCTGGAAAATGATCGAAGTGCTAGATTGGTACTGTGAGGATACAGGTGTAAGTCTACCCTCAGCCATGGAATTCATGTCTTTGGACTATTAACTTTGTTTTGGATAAAATTTGGAAAGACCTCCCTGTGGGATGCCTGGAACTCTTAGAGCAATTGCAAAATATAAATGATGTTGTTGCTATTTTATTCTGTATTATCAGTGTACTTGCAACTTTATAGCTTTAGTACAGCCTTTTAAGACAGAGAGTGGGCCCTATCACAGGTGTGAGAGAGTGGGAGGAAGGAATGGAGGCAAATGAAGGACTGTATGGTCTGTAAAGTGAACTATTAGATACACTCTTTGAGGGACTATGAGAATGGATTTGAGGAAAGTTTAGGACAACTCACTGCAGCCAACTGGCTGTAGCCAACTTGCCACAGCCAAATCCCAGTGGGACAATGCGCTACTGCCAACCTTGCTATGGGACAATTCAAAGCTGTATTAATAATTTCATTCAGCTACTTTTATTCTTGGTGACCATGTCTTCATCAAAATTATTGCAAGCCTTGTATTTCTGAATTGACTTTATTTGTTTTATTATTATTCTGTTGAAATTAATTTAACTTTTGTATTTGTTGACTTGTCCTGTGACAAGTTGTGACGGGTTGGCTGTAGCGAGTTGACTGCAGCAAGTTGGCTATAGGGAGTTGGCCATGGTGAGTTGGCCATGGCAAATTGCCCCATTCTGTTTGAGGAAAGGGAGAGAAAGAGCATTTCCTACACATCCAAGGAGGGGTGTTTTCTAGACCCAGAAAAATAAATGAAAGAAGAGTTGAGCAGAGATTTTTGTTTTGTGGAAAGAAAGGAAGTCACAAAGAAAGAAGTAATAAGCACAAACAAAAGCTAAAAGTTGGAAAACTGTGAATCACTTTGTAGAGAAGACAGAACACCAGATGGAGAAGGGAATGAGAAGCCAGGAAAAGGATCTGAAGCAAAGAAAGAAACTAAATTGTTTGGACAGTGGAATTTTGAATAGAAGTGCAGATGAATGCAAACTGAGTAATGAAAGAATTTCCCCAAATTATTGCTTTAAGAGGAGTCTTCAGGCTGACAGCAAATAGCACTTATGTAAACATGGTTCCATGGGATAATTCATATTTCTACGAATATCTTGCTCCAAGATAGGCCCCAAAATGTAGATTCTATACCTTGGATCACTTTGGATAGTTCCCATATGTTGGAAACAAAATTCAAATGTGAAAGCTTTAGTTAGTTTATATTGTTTTTATGCTGCATGGACAAATTTCTCCATTCTGAAAAGTACAATAAACTTTGGGAAACTTCACTTATCGCCTTGAAAATAACCAAAATAAAGATGAGGAAACATTTTTCAAAATAGCTTTGATTCACAAACTTAAATCTGGTATGCAAATGACTCATAAATGAATTCCTCTAGGAATATTCCTTGATGGGGAGAAATCCAATAGTGGGTTGTTGTTGTTGTTGTTTAAAAAAAATCACTGTATATGTATATTTGGTTTGGATGCTTCATCTGGTTTTTTTTCCCTGCAGAATTCTGAAACGTTTCCTCTATTTATGAGATATACATATAATATATTTGCATATATACTTATTTTGCAGCATGCTGGAATACTCTTTGGACTTGCAGAATGTCAGTTTCTCAGCTGTTCGGACAGTCAGGGTACTCCGGCCTTTGAGAGCCATTAACAGAGTTCCTAGTAAGTTGAATTTCTTTTCTCCCTTCTCCCCCTCCCTTTGGTAATAGTTCATCATTTCTGATAATGAGGAATCAAAAGAATAAATTGGAGAGATTACATATTTTCTGAAATTGCACTGAACATGCTCCCCTCTGTCCCTGCAGCAGGTCAATTATTGGGCTGTTTGCCAGACCATTATGAATGAATAATCCAGTTTGTTTCCTTTTGATGACTTGTCCTTCCATTTGAGCCATTCTCTCAGAAAATGAGGGATTTATTTCTTTATCGGATTTATACACCGCCCACCTCACTACCTAAAGGACTCTGAGTGGTTTATGATTAAACACAATGAAAAGTTCATATTTTGTTTCGAAAAAGTGTTTGCCCTTTTTGTGTTTTGCTTCTCTTTCTGAAGTCTTGTTTTTTTGGTTAATTGTCTCACGTGAATCAATTATTCAGCTTGTTTCATTTTTACCATTCATTCCCTTAATTTGGAGACAT
Source organism: Ptyas mucosa (assembly GCA_012654045.1). Lineage (NCBI taxonomy): Eukaryota > Metazoa > Chordata > Lepidosauria > Squamata > Colubridae > Ptyas > Ptyas mucosa. Next base: position 2,016,048 of record WNWU01000040.1, on the reverse strand, counting down.
TAGTGGTTTGTGATGGAAAAGGATGGATGAGTTATTAGACACAATATTGGCATGAGGACATGTATGGATATAGTTATGGAAGGGTGCTTTCTTCCACTAACATTAAATAACTTGCCGAGGATGATAAACAACAAATCCTCTTCCTTGATTTGCCAGATGCTCCTTGATTTAAGGCAGTAAGTCTTTCCAACATCACAGATTGTTGGGCATTAGATTCTATCCATTTCAGAACCAGTTGTTTTTCTGGAGCACCTGTTTCCTAATTCCTATCTTCAGCCATGCACTGTATCTTTATACTTTATGCCTTCATTGCTTTTAATGTGATCCCTTTCATCTTCAAGCTTCTGGGAAGAATAAGTTCTCCAGAAATAATGAAACACTTTCCATTTAATCCTATACAAACAGTATGGAAAAATAATGGATACAGTTATTTGTTTTAGAGAATTGGTTTATCAGGAGGAAGACGAAGAGATTTGCAACTCTTGGCCTTCTTCGTTTGGGCTGTAGGTTCAGGGTTCATTTGAACACTGACCGCTTACTATAATTTGTTCTTTTTTCTAGGTAATGGAAGAGTTTCCTCCCAAATTGGATCAGAGGTCTCTTCCAACTCTTGTTATTCTCTTATTCCTAGATTTGAATGGCTATTTTATTTAAGCATGGTACACACACACACACATACACACAAGTTTGAATTAGGAAAAATAGTTTTTCAAGGGCAGATACCCATTTGATAATAAATCATGACAGTAAAGCCAGAAATATGGGATGGTAGTGATCTTATTAGGACTGGAGAGACACAGGTCACAGAAGCTCACTGGATGATCATACGGATCACCACTTTAAATTATCTCACAAAGTTGCTATTGTGGGGAGAAATTGGAAGAGCAAGTACTTTTTTCCCCCAAAAAAGAGGGTGAAAATCTGGGTACATCTTATAGTCCGAATGTAGCCCCGCCCACCCGCCGGCCCCCACCCTTTGGCCTCTGCCTCCCAGCAATTTACCTCCTTGCAGCAAGCAGCAAACAACTTGTTTCAGCTTCACTCTGATTAGTACAATCAGTTGATTGTCAGTTGGATCAGCCTCCCGATCCTCAGCTGTTTCAGGCTGCAGGGATTGCCATTGCCAATTGCTGCGAGAGCCTCCTGCAAACAGGCAAATTGCTTGGAGGCAGATTTTTTTTTTCTTGTGCTAATCAGGCTGAAAACGAAACTAAAGCAGGCTGTTTGCTGTTTGCTGCAAGGCAAATTGCTGGGAGGCAGAGGCAGAGTTATTGTGAGTGTTTTATGAGTCTTATTTTTTTCTTTGTGTCCTTTTCTTGTAAAATTTCTGTCTAGAATCAACAATTAACTGGAATTTAAAAAGCATTTCACTTAACTTAATTAAAATGTTACCTGAAGGAAAATAAAGGGGTGGGGGGAAGCTTTACATCTAACAGATGCGTGCTGAATAACTTACTGATTCTGGTTACAATACCAATCTATGCAAAGAATTTTTTTTTAACAGTTCCAAACTGGTAATATTTCATATTATTTCCCATATCCATGCACTAGCGTATATTTTGTTTTCCTCCCCAAAAAAGGTAGGTGTGTCTTATAGTCCGGAGCGTCTTATACTCCGAATAATATGGTAAATCCTTCTGAATTGCTGGAGAGAATGTGAGATATTAATATGAACCATTAAGAAACCTGAATTTATTGTACATCTATAATGCCTATTGTATGCCTAAAAGGGAGCTCCAGAGGCTTTTGATTTAATATTTGCATTTTGACAGTTTGTATTTTGAACTCCTTTGGATCTCTGAAAGTCAAATGTTGTTTGCAGCACCTTAATTGGAAACCACTGGTCAGATGTTTTAGGAAATTAGTTTCTATTTTCTATTTCAGGGATTCTCCAATTGTGGGTTCTTAAACCACCAGCACTAACCCTGCCCCCCAGTGGGATCTTGAGCAACTTGGAAGGGATCATATTTTTTTTTTAAAAAAATGATCACAGTGGAAGCACTGTCAGAATTTGGTCTTGCTTTGAATGGGCAAACTAGAAGTGAACTCACCTGCATAAAGTCTGGAACAAAGCCTGGAGTGATCTTAAAGGATGCCTAACTTGTAGCTCCAGGTGTCTGTCAAAATCATTGCCAAGCATAACTTAACAGTGGGTGGCAAATGGTCTCTTACCAGCTCATGACTACCAAAGTGGCATGTAACAGTATATGCAACAATACTGTGTATTTGTGTAGTCCTTTGAGTCTCTGCAGAAGTGTATATATTAGTGATGTTCATTTGTTACCGTGTTTCTCCAAAAATAAGACAGGGTCTTATATTAATTTTTGCTCCAAAAGACGCATTTATTTTTATTTATTTATTTATTTATTTATTTATTTAATTAATTATTTAATTTGTATACTGCCCTTCTCCAGCTGGACTCAGGGCGGTGAACAGCCAAAATAAAAACAGAGCATACAAAATTAAAAAACAATTTAAAATAATTAAATAGTTTTGGCCCACAATTTAAAACAACCAAGTTAAAACCAATTTACAATTTAAAACCAGAACAGTAGGGTCAAGCCAGGCCAGCTAGATGAAATAAATGTGTTTTCAGGGCTCGACGGAAAGCCCGGAGGTCAGGTATCGTCCGTATCTCTGGGGGTAGGTCATTCCAAAGGGCGGGTGCCGCCACAGAGAAGGCTCTCCCTCTGGGGGTCGCCAGCATTAGGGCTTATTTTCTGGCTAGGTCTTATTTAGGGGGAAATACAGTATTAAATGCACCCATCTGGCTGACAATCTTAACTGGGACTTATTTGGGGGGGGGTAGGGTTTATATTACGAGCATCCTGAAAAATGATGCTAGGACTTATTTTCTGGTTGGGTCTTATTTTTGGGGAAACGGGGTATAAATCTCTAGACTTTCAAAATGGAAATGTTGTGAAAAATGAAAAAGTTAAGCATGACCAATCTGATAAAGGTAATGTTAAGCCAAAAGAAGTATGACGGATGCTACGTAACGTCTACTAAGCTGTGCATTTATTTCTTACACGACCCTAAACCCAATGAAGTCTTTACTTCTGAAAGCGTACAATAATTTATTTATTGTTGTAGTGGAGAACACCTATTGTATTTCATATACCCTATGGGTTTTTTCCCCCTAAACAAAGGAAAGAGGTTGTTTGAATTAGTTATGTCAAGGCAAGCATACGTATTAGTTGAAAGTCCAAAGCATCTGAAATCTGATGCATCTAATTCAGTAGAGTGCCTAAATAAAAATCAGAATTCCATCCTGCCCCTCCATTTAATAGCATAAGTAGGTGCAAAGCTCTGTAGCACAGAAGAAGACCCATCTGGTTGAATTTGTCTGTTACCTTGACAACACGAGAAATTCTGACCTGGATCCATCTGTCAGAACCTGGAAGTTCCTAGGCTATATTTGCTTTTCTAATCTTGTTAAATTAAACTTAATCTACCAGGATGTTCCCTGTTATTGTTGCTGCTGCTTTTATCGTTTTATGATATAAGCACCTCTGTTGAAACATCCTCTCCCTGCCCCCCACCATCAAGCAGAATAGATACATGGCTGAATTTATCTGCCTCTTTCTAAGTGGCGATATAATTTGCTTCATGCATTTGCAAATCCTGGGTAATTTATCTTTAATCCTACACAGCAAAGCTTAGACTGCCCAGGAAGCAAAATGTGGAAAAGTCAGAATCACAAATAAATGTACAGACTTAAGGCAGGTCAAGTGATGTGCTTGAGAGGATGTTTTGTTACCAAGAGAGGAACTAGAAAAAAAAATAAACAATGTCATAAATTTTTGAATATTTGCAATCGGAGTAGAGTCAGTATGAGCTGGAAAATGTTAAATGTATGGAGAAATAAAAGCATAAAGAGGTTTTATGTATACACAGGTGGGGGAGCATGGAACTTTTAGTATTGCTTCTTTGCCAAGTGCCTGTAATTCTTACGGACTTATGAGAAGTAAGAATACAAAGACTGATAGGCAGTGAGATAATATCTTTCTCCTGTAAAAAAAATTTGCCTGTAAATGGAGCAAGATATTAACAAGAAGTCAAGCAAGTAATAGGGAATGGTAGCTGAGTTAAAAGAATGGACAGAATGCAGAAGGAAAACCTGGAAGTCCCTATGAACATATAACATGTTTCTGTACACAGACAGACATAGTAGTTTCCTTACTGGATTAAAATATAATATTTGATGCAATATATGCGTGCGCTCACTCACACACAACATATACAACCATAAATAAAAATGTATACACAAACACACACAATTGTGAAGAGTCCAGCCTAATAACACTGGATCTGTTTTATATACCGTAGTCCTTTGGTGCTGTCCTGAAGATGACTGAGGTAGAGTTCAATATTCTATGTCATTGTTATGTAGCTTGAAATCTGACTTTTAGTATGAAATCTATATTAGCTGTACAGTCTGCAAAGTCATGAATGAACTCTGCTGGAGAGCAGGCTACAGAACTATTCATGATGGGCTGAATACAAAGATTAACTGATGCACGTTTTCCCTAGAAAAAGGAAAATCTGAAGAGTAATTTGGGAATGGAGGCATTTTTCTTAAATGTATGAAGTGAGAAGGGAACTTTTCTATTTGTGTTTCATCTCCGGAAAGCCTTGGAAACTTAAGAGCAACGTCGATCCCTTTACAAACCGCAAAGTGTTCCCTGAATAACTCTTATGATTAAATGACATTGTATGATTAAATGGTAATTCCACAAAGTGCTAATGAGGGGAAGAAGGGGATCTATATATTAAAAAAAAAATCTTAGAAGAAAATGCCGGATTAGAATGAAATAGATTATTGAGAATCTATTTACAACCATAGTGTAAAATTTCCAAATAATTAGAACAAGGCATTTAGACACAATCATGAGTACAACAACTTTTGTAGGTCTCTAAATTCCTTTTGGAACTGAGCAGCAAACTGTAGTCTAATGGGAGAGAGGATATAAAAGAACATTGGGCTTCAATCTTTTAAGAGCAGGGATGATTATGTCATCTGTTGAGTGTCCAGGATGATCAATGAGCTTTTAGTTACAGATGGGGCAGAATGCCATGAATTCTTATTTTGATAGGAGCTTGCCAAGTTTGTATCTCCTGAATGAATATATGGATCTGAATGCAGTTATCCTTTAATATCTACATTTCTGAGAGCTTTGCATTGATATGAAATGCATATATTAACTGTGCACAAAAATATGAGGAATGGTTTTAAAATACATGAAAAAGCATTACATTTAGGAAACCTGCTTACTAAAAATACAGTATCAGACAATGTTGCATACAAAATGTATAGTTTACAGACAGATCTTCTTTAAAAAGCTGGATATAGATGGAGAAGTTTGAATTGATTTATAAGAGGGAAAATTAAAAACTGAAGGAAATTAAATTGTTTATCTACCCATAAGTGAAAAATGAATAAGAGGGTAACAAAATGCTTTTGATAAGCAAACAGAAAGTCAAAGAACGAATATTATAAAACAAATTTTGCATTACAGCTAGTTAAAGATTTGTGTCAAAGCTCAATATGTTTTAAAGTTAAATTCAATGGAGTTCTCTGCCAATAAATGCACAGCACTACAGTCATGCTCCATAAATTTTAGTATGACATTTTATTGGTGGCTTGTTTCTAATACCTTTGTTTTATACTGTAGCTATTAATCAAGTTTAAGAATGTGGTGGGTTTTTTTTAAGAAACAGCAATAAAGCTTTTTAACATATTAAAAAAAGGATACTTCTATCAGAATTCATCCATACTGAGGTGTAATTCTGAATTTCCTTGGATCTGTGGGGGTACTCATGGTGAGCTCCTGTGCTTCAGAATTGTCCATCATGCTGACTGTACATTTTCTTTTTCTTTTTTTTAAGGAAAAGAAAATGGGTTACTTTCCTACATGTTCTAGGGTAGTATGACTCCATATGTCTTCAGTGATTGATATGAGCCCACAAGACCACATCAGCTGTGAACCTTTGACTCTTACCATACCTGATTAGATTATCATTGATTAATTAGAATATGTTGTGGACTCATTAGGAAGAAATCCAGAGAGATCACATTGCAAAACAACTTTTCTATGTTGACGTCTTAAAATTATGTGACAACTCCAGCCCAAATTCCCAACCTGTTCTGGGAACTGCTGCCCCAACACATTTAAAAGAGTCCAAATTGGAGAAAACTCATGTTGCATGTATGGTTAATAACTCTAATATCCTCCTTCTCTTAGTTAGGATGAGCTAACTCAGTAGAACTTCTCATCCTAAAATACAGCTTTTATTTGCTTTCTTAGGTATGCGCATCCTGGTCACCCTGCTTTTGGACACACTTCCTATGTTGGGAAATGTCCTCCTTCTCTGTTTCTTTGTCTTCTTCATCTTTGGTATTGTTGGAGTCCAGCTTTGGGCAGGGCTGCTTAGGAACCGCTGCTTTCTACCTGAAAACTTCAGTCTGTAAGTATGAATGAGGTAGGCTTGCACAGGTTCTTTGTATGTGCTGACGGTTTCAATAAATTAAAATAGTAGTTCCCATATGCACCGCAGTATTCATACATAGAGAATGTGAGTATCTTTGCCTGCTGTTGTAACAGAAGTGGAAATTCTCTAGCTAAGTCATAGGAAACAACACAAATATCTAAAATCCTCAGTAACATAACACTTTTTTCAGAATGTGTCCCGTTGCCATGACTGATGGCTGCCCAGCAGCAATGATAGAAATGTCCTCTTTCGAATATGTCCATCGGCAGTCACAATACTCCAAGAAGAGAGAATCAGCTACTAAATTGGAACTCTCAGCAACCAAAGCTCTGACGGCCATTACAAATTAAGGGGGAATTTCCAACCTCCGACTAAATCGAAGAGGGAGAGCTGGAGAACAGCAATTGATGAGATTTGGCTCAGGAAAGAATTTGATTCAATTCAATCCGAGATAACAGAAATGGGGCAGGAAGAAGAATCCAGTCTTATCAGGATTCAGTTCCTCATCCCTACTGATGGAGTGAAAATAATCCCAGAGAAGTATGGAAGAAATCATTATTACTAATGCTGGCACCATATAATGAAACCAAGCTTTGAAGGAATACAGACCTCTCTCCTGATTTATGGTTGCATACATTATGTGATATCTTTTCAATGTAGCTAAAACTGTATATACACAACAAAATGTTTAATGCGTAAATAGCTATGAATGCAAACTATATTTTGGTAGTATTTTTGGAGAATTCTTCATTCTGATTCAGAAAGATGTGTTGAATTCAATGCTATTTATGTGTAACCACTAATTGTGCAGTAGGGTTGTTATTGTGCTCATGATTCTTAAGACTGAATGTGAAGTACCTAAAACAGTGATGGCTAACCTTTTTGCTGTCACGTGCCAAAAGTGGGGGGAGCACGGGGGGGGGTCACGCATGCTCACACCCATAATTCAATGTTCCCCGACCCCCCCGCTCATGTGCATGTGAGCCCACCCCACTCCCCCCGCTTTTCGCACACAATGGCCTGGTAGGCCTGTTTTTCGCCCTCCCCAGGCTCCAGAGGCTTTCTTGGAACCTGGGGAGGGCAAAAACAGCCTTCCCCACCCCCCTGGAGGCCCTCCGGAGGCCAAAAACAGCCCGTTTGCCCACTTTTGGTGGGACCTGAAGGCCCATTTTTCACTCTCCCCAGTCTCCAGAGCCTTTCTAGGAGCCTGGGGAGGATGAAAATGGCCTCCCCCACCCCAGAAGGCCCTCCAGAGGCCAGAAACAGCCTGTTTCCCAACTTCCAGTGGGCCCAGAAGGCCCAAAAATCAACTGGTGCACACTGGAGCTGAGCTAGGGCAACGCTCACATGCCCACCAATATGGCTCCAAGTGCCACCTGTGCCATGCGTGCCATAGGTTCGCCATCATGGACCTAAAATATAGAGAAGAGGTGTCAAATTTGCAGCCCACAGGCCAGATGCATCACATGTTGGCCACGCCCCCGCCCAGTTTAGCAAAGGGGGGAGAAAGTCCCAATATGTCATGTGACGCTGCCATGACCACATGACTTTGACACCCCTGATATAGAGTATCTTGTTAATATCTGAACAGTCTAAGCAAGTTTCAGCATAGAAACATTAATTTGAAGCTTGTGAAAATTGTTCAAATGCCCCCTAATTCTTGGATTATCAACACAGCTGAAACTTAATCAGAAACTTATCATAAAATAAAAAAGTTTTAAAGAGATTTTTCTTTGGAAGTTGGACATTTTTTCCCCTTTGGGTTTGTTTGCTTTGAAGAGAGAATGGTTAAGTTTCAGTAACATAAAATCCCTCTAAATAAATTGGCAACAAATCAAAACCAAGTTCTGACCAAGTCCAAACCCACCACCACCACCATCGCTGCCGCCGCCCCAATGCAGCTACTGCTCTGAGTGAAAGATCAGGAGTCTGGCAGCACCTTTTCTGGCTAATAAATTTTATCTAAAGACAGAAACATTTGCAAGCTGCTGCTCAGATGCACAGAATGACTAAACAGATACGAGATTTCAGTTAGGATGAAATAAAGGGAAGGGAGGGGAAGAAAGTTGATTATGCAATTACAGATGAGTCAGATTACAAGTACCTAATCAATTAACCATTGTGAACATCCATTGTGCTTGGTGAGACCTTTTGAGATTGTCTAAAACCTTTTCCTGTATGTGAGTTCAGAAGTCTCAATCATTCTGCTGAAGTCTTGATTTTCCAAAATGGACACTTTGAAGTCTTCAGTAAAATGTCCCAATGGATATTATCTGACTGATATTACTTTGTTCTTGTTTTGAGTCCTGACATTCATTAATGGTTTGGATAAATATCTTTTGGTTTTTCTTAATTATCTGTTTGGGGCCATAATAGACTAACATGGCTTTCCTTGTATGTGGTCTGAGTAAAAGGTGAAAGCAGTGGTGGAATTCAAGTAATTCAACAACCGGTTCTCTGTCCTAATGATTTCTTCCAACAACCAGTTTGCCAAACTGCTCAGAAAGTTAACAACCGGTTTTCCCGAAGTGGTGCGAACCGGCTGAATCCCACCACTGATTGAAAAGCTGAATGGAGGGTGAAGGGATGGCTAAGTTTCAAAAGGCATTCAAACGTGAGTGGTGCGGTAGACTAAAGCATTGAAATTAACATTCAGCTACCTGCAATTACTGCAAGTTCTAATCTCACCAGGCTCAAGGTTGACTCAGCCTTCCATCCTTTCTAAGGAAGGTAAAATGAGAACCCAGATTGTGGGGGCAATAAGCTGACTTTGTATAAATATACAAAAGTATGAAGGCTATTGCTTAATGCATTGTAAGACGCCCTGAGTCTCCGGAGAAGGGCGGCATATAAATCAAATTTTAAAAAAAACAAAAAAACCAACAATCCAGGAACGAACCTGGCTAAACCTCTCCTAAATTTTGCTTTGCAAGCTTTTCTATGACCTGAGTGCATTAGGAAAGTGGAACGTGCCTTTTTCCCCCCTAAGAAAAATATGCATGAAAGTATACTCAAGATGCATTAGTTTATTATGGAATAAACTTTGGTGGATCGTAGCTTGCTTTATATTGGCCATATATTATAGCCCATCGGTTTATGTGATAAAAAAAAACCTGGAAGCTTAGGGAGCTGCAGAAATGGCCCCTGGGCTGCCAAGCAGTTTGGCAAATTGCAAGTTGTCCACCACTGACTTCAAGCCAGTTTGTTTTCCACTTTTTTTCCCCCTTACTGACATACTCTAGTAATTATGCAAATAGCAAGGTGGGTGGTTATTAGATTCTGCCTCCCTTTGAAGTGTTTTATGTTTTTCATAATCCATAAAGAAATAACGGCAGATATATGGGACTGAAGCTGTACATGTATCCTATCTAGCATCACATTTTACCTCAGATAACAACCAACACAAATTATTTGAGGGAAATAGATAACTTGGAGTGATGTATTTATCTGACATCATTTTTAAGCTTCAAAACATCAGTAGTTTAGAGACCTTTAAAAAAAGAAGAAAAAAAAGAAAAGAATTGCCATTCCAGGCAATCAGAGTGCTCCCATCTACAATTAATTTCTCTGATTGCTTGCTCTGAACTCAATTATCCTATTGGCCCCTGTAACATCTCTGAGCCATTAGTTCCTTGTATTGTTCTGTTGACTGCATGAACACCACTTTTGCTCTGTTCCATTTTCATACTGTTGCTTTGTAAGAATAACAGTGTGATTTCCCACTTCCTTTTTGCACTGTGAAAAGAACGTTCCATCTTTACTTCATCCCCAACTGGTGTGATTTTGGTTCTGTAACCAGCCCTGTGTCTCTTTCTTCCAGGCCTTACACATTGGAGCTGGAATCCTACTATCAGACAGAGAATGAAGATGAAAGCCCTTTTATCTGCTCCCAACCTCGAGAAAATGGGATGCGGGATTGCCGCAGTGTTCCCATACGGAGAGAGGAAGGCCTGGTGTGCACCCTGAACTATTATTCCTACAATGACACCAGCAACACCTCTTGTGTCAACTGGAACCAATATTACACAAACTGTTCTGCCGGGGAGCACAACCCTTTCAAAGGAGCTATCAATTTTGATAACATCGGATATGCATGGATTGCAATATTTCAGGTGAATCAAAAGGACTTAAACCGTGATCTCGTGCTGCTGCAGCAACTGGGAAAATGAAGTTTGTGTTTATTTTTGTTCAGAAGTACATTTGTTTTTTTCAAATCTGAACCAAATAATTAAATTGTTGAGAATCTGCACGTGCTGTTTTTCCTGTAATAAATATAGGTTCTGTGGGCATCAAATGTGCATGTGGTTTTTTTTTTTTATATTATTATTATTCTCCATTGAATTATGTCAATTTACAGTATTGTGTGTGTGTTTTTTTAATGCAAAGATTGAATAGGGCAATTGGGAGCCCTAGAATCAGTCAGTGCATCCCTTGGTCTTGTTTAAGGTGGTCCTTTACAAGTTGCCTGTTTAAACCCCTGGTACGAATTTTCTGACCCTTCCCCATAACTTGTACTTTGGGGAAGACCGAAAAGAAGTAAGGAAAAAAAATGTGAAAGAATATGAAAGAAAAGGATGGTAGATATCGTGTCCACCTTAAGCCTTGGTCCATCCTACTACTTGATTTAGGCTTGTCTACCAAGTAGCATCAACCAATTTCTCTGAGAGAATGTGACCCTGAATATGGACAAATTATCTTGTAGGTGACTTAAAAGTTTCATAGTTATTTTGTTAGATGTCTATAGTTCCTTGCCCTTCACAGCCCTACATTCATCAAGATGAGCTAACCAATGGCTTCCTTTTCTTTTGCCTTATCACAGGTCATCACCCTGGAGGGCTGGGTAGATATCATGTACTTCGTCATGGATGCTCATTCCTTCTACAACTTCATCTATTTCATTCTCCTGATCATTGTGAGTTTTGTCTCCAGTTGTGTCAATCAGAAGCATTAAACCTAGATTTCCACTGAGGAAAAGCCATATTGGGGTGCATGGAAGGACTGATAAGATAGGATTTATTATTAGAGCCTCCCAAAACATGATAGCCAGATAAAAAAGAAAACCAGATCCCATGTGCTTCTTGCATTTGCAAGGTGGCATTGAAATCACTTAGAAAAACATCTAGTCAGTGATACTGGTTTCCTCACTATTTACTACTCATGCTTTCTGTTCTGCATTTTTATTTTAATAAGCAAATATTGAAAAAAGAGAACTAACTTTAAAAGTTAGCATATAACTGGCATTAGATGATGCTTGAATTTGATCTACGGTGACAAAGACAAATGCAAATAATTTGATCTTATATTGACTTTTATGTTAAAGAAACCTGCTGACCATGATATTTTTGTTCTTGTTTTGGTAGCCTCAAATAACCTCTACACTTTTCTTATAATATACATAACAGATTTAATAACAGCTGTCTCTTTCTGCCTTATCCCAATATTTGTCAAGATTATACAAAGCTTGTATGTCAGGGGAAAAATGGGGAACAAAGTTATGGCAAATAGTATTCAGACAGGTAAGATATAGGAGCAAGTTTTAAAAACAAAAACCTCAGATATATTCACATTAACCTACACGGGTAGTAATTATATAGGATCTGTTTAGAATTGTGGTTTTTTAATCCAACAATTATCAGTATCATTCTTACTCTGGGCCACTGCAAATGTAGACAGGGTACAGATTGTTAGATCATCTGTGGTTGTCTAAGACATGGACATAGATTAGAATCTATAGCTGAAGCTGTGAGGCCACAGGTGATCTCTTTCAGCATTTGGAAATCACCAACAATTGTTACTGAGGGTAAAATTATTAAATGCATGATTGCATATAAATTGAATGAAATCACATTTAATCCTGCCCCACCAATTTGCAGTAATACTTCAGCAAAGATGCAGATGCTGTGTAAACGATGGTGGGTAAAAATACAAACTGTAAATAAAACAGAAAAATTAATAATTTCTAGAATGCTGGCTTGAGGACTTTGAGATAATTATTTACAGAGCATTAGAGAACATTGCAACAATTTGTACATTTTAATGAGGAAGACTAAATGTGAAACAGGTGTCAGGAATGTAGACACTGTTTCAGGTCATTAAGGCCACTTTTCAGAAAGCAGTGTTCAGATAAATCTTCCTAGGGAGGGACTAGATATACAGGACTACAGATAATACTAGACTAAACTTGGGGATCACAGGTTTAACTCTTTCATGGCTATGTTAAATTTAGAGTGAGTGTAATGAGCCAGAAGAGTAGGCAGAATCTGTAACACGTAGCATAAGCAAACCAAAATCCTAAAGCTGAAAAAATCCTAAGTTTTTTCAGGATCTGGATCATATTTACCTATTATTTATAAGAAGTATATTCTCCAAGAACCTTCAATTCTATTCTACAAATAAGACATGTAGACGTAAGCAAATAAAAAGGAGAAGCAAATAGGATAAACCTGTATTTCGGAAAGCTCAAAAATAAAGAAGACTCTGGCCAGAGACCAAAAGACAGTAATGCTTTTGTATCAGGTGAAACATGATGTAGAGTAGGGATGTCAAACTCATGTCGTCACGGCAGCATCACATGATGTATCGGGACTTTTTTCCCCCTTCACTAAACTGGGTGTGGGTGTGGCCAACGCGTGACATATCCAGCCCAGGGGCCGGGAATTTGACAGCTCTGATGTAGAGCGTACCATAATTATAGCTCTACCACTGAGCTATAACTGAGCTCTACCACTGAGCTTGTTTTGTGTGTTGTTTTGTTTTGCTTTTGTGGCCATCTTCTGGTTCTCATCTGGCAAAAGCTCCATTGGAGGCCTTCAGCTGAAGCTTTTAAGATGTAAGCTGTTACATATGGAGATAAATGTTATTTCATGCTTCTAGGTCTTAAATCATGAATGCTATAGGGCCAAAATCAGTACCTGGAATCTAAACATAGAAATGGACTGGAGGCCAGGAGCAGTTGGTCTAAGACATATATCATCATGTCTTGGTTGAGTTAAAAATGTAGAATTTAGATTCTGCACCAACTTCAGTTTCAATACCTTCAGAATACTTCAAAGATATAGTGCATTACAGTCATTTTACCTAGGGTTTACTAGAGTATGAATAAAAGAAGCTGGTCTTATATATGGTAGAGTACCCAACTTCGCAGCTGGCAGGCCTTTGATAGCCGATTGAATTAAAAGTGATTTTTTTCCCCCCCCAAACACAAATCTTCCAAAGTTCTCTTTAACAAACTTGATTAAGAGTGTTCCAAACATTTCAGAAAACTGAATTCTTGAGTTAGGAACCAACGTGTAGTATTTATGTCTGCATGAAGGTGGAAATATTCTGAATCTTTTTCTCACAGTCTCATAATATACCAGGGAAAGATGAGTCCCTTCTCTGATAAAAGGGAAGTCTGCAGTTGTGAATGAGGTACACAATGGTTACTTGAATCCTTTTCAACCCACAAACCCATTTTTATACCAATACTGCCTGCCTATGCAGTCCTAGAAAAAGCCTAGGATCTTGTTCCTTTTTTGCCACCAAAAAGTTTTTGGTTCCCAGTGAGTGTCACATACCACTCAGTTATGTCCATGAGGGGTCCTTGGTGCTCTCTGAGATTGGTTGTTTTCTTGCAGATGTTTCATTACCCAAACTAAGTAATATCATCAGTGCACTCATGTTAACCCTGAGCTACAGATGTTCTCCTTTATCAATTATGTCCATTTACATTGCCTGAGTTTACAAATGTATGTACTCATGCTATAATCACAACAAGGATATCGTAGCAATAAATTACATCTGCAGTGGGAAATGTTTTTTTGGAACATGAGATTTTAACAAAAAAAAAATGCTGGGCAAAAAGAACAAGAGCTACAGCTTCCATAGATGAGGAATCTCCTAGTTAAGTAGACTGACCAGGGCTTCCATGCAGGGCCAAGAAGTAGCAAATAGTAAAATTAGCATCATGATGTAAGCAGTGTCCCTTTTTTAAATCACGCATAGTGGCAATTTTTTGTTTTCCATTCTGTCAAAACTGGTGGATTCTGTAGAAGCTTCTGAAAAGCCTCCAAAAAGGAGGAGAAAGATGCTTCCCCCCCCCCTCCAGTGGAACACCTCTGAGGTTATCCAGAAAGAAGGTCACAGAATGGTAGATGACTCAGCAATTTCTGCCTTCTGAGATGGCCTGAGTAAATACTCACTTTGTAGAGTTAAGGTAGCCAAGAGAAAAGAAGCAGTTGTAGGCTGCTTTTTGAGATCTTCAGACTGAATAGCCATCAGGAGCTACATAAAATGCAGCCTAATGAAGAGCCTGTTTTGGAGTAAAATTCAGACCCTTCAACTGCAGGCAGCTGCTGCCTGTTGAGTGCCAGCTAACTAAGGAAAAGATTTCTTCTGAAAACAGCCAGAGACTCCGTAAGGGAAGTATCTGCCTTGAAAATACTTCAAGTGAATACGTGTAGGGGAGGGGAAAAAAAAACCTACTTAATTGTGATAATTACAAATACAGACTACCAAGAAATCTTTTCAAGTCAAAACCATCTTTATTGAGCTGCATTGTCACTGGTAGAACAAGGAAGGTGGGGGGGGAGGATTGAGGTGAGGAAGCCTGAATGTTCTTGATATGAAAGAAAGGAAGAGAAGAAGGGCAGGGAATATCATTGGGTGCCTCTCCCATAGACAATGATGGCTGTCATCTTGGAGCGAGTTTGCAGGGTTTTTTCCAAGCTGGTTAAAGTCAGTCACTTCCAAATGGCGATTTTTAGCCATGGATGTGCTCCCCACGTGACTCCTGAGCTTGAGAAGTTTATGACAAAGTCAGAATGTATAAAGCCGAGAAGATTGAGGCATCATTACAGCAGTTATTGTAGTCCAGGGGGAAGATTGCTAATTACTGAGTCTCCTCCGCTTGCTGTGTCCCCTTCTTGTCACTGCCAGTTCATCTGTAAATTCTATGTGGGAGGTCATTAGGAAAGAAATTGAAAATGACATTAATCCCCGTATTGTTATTGCCCAGCCGCAGTTGGACTACTCTGCCTAGTTCTATTCCCTGTGTCTCAGAAAGAAGCAGGAAGAGCTAGAAGAGTTGCAGATAAGGGCAATCAAAATTATCAAGGGGTTGCAGCTAATTCTTTTATGTGAATGGGTTACATCAAGTGCGGGGAAGGATAAGCATATTAAAAAGGCAAATAGATAGAGACACGTATGAAATATGGAGAGTGTAAGATTAGCAGCCAGGTAATTTTTGTCACGCCCTCAAAATATAAGAACCAATGGTCATTCAGTTAAATTAAATGGGGAAAGATTTAGGAGGACATCATCATACACCACATGGCTAAACTATGGAACTTGCTCTCAGAGGAAGGAATGTAGCGGTATGGTGTCTCTCAATATTACTGGTTGGAAACAGCTGAGCATGCTCAGGAATCGGCAATTTGACATCCTTCAGGACATTTGGATTTCAGCTCTCTTTACCAGGAGTAACAGTCTGTGGAAATGATAGCCTCAAACATCTGGAAATCACCAAAATGCCTACTAATGAAATAGTCCAGTGGTTCCCAACCTTTCTGATTTTGTAGACCGGTGGCAGCAGCGGCAGTGGAGAGGAGATGGTTTTTTTGGGGGGGACCTCTATTGTGCAAGCAGCTCACATAAAGGGAGCTTTGCACACAAGCACGAGTGCCCACTGTTCGTGCAAGTGGAGGCTGTGCTGGTGAACATGCTTGCCTGCTGCTTGCGTGGCCTGATTCTGAATGGGCCAAGGATTTGGGGACCCCTGAAATGGCCTAATCCAGGAGGTCCCTTACTACATTCTTGAAGTTTAGGAGAAAATCTGTCTAGCTTGATGTGGCAAAATGAAGGAATTACAGCCAGAGCCATAGAACTATGTAGATATAAACCAGCGCAATTATTTTTGATCAAAGGCTCCTCTGCTGTCATAACAGTAAAATGTCTGTAATATGATATATTTAAGGAACAAAGTGCCTTTGCTATATGCCTTTTACAGCTTCTTGTTTTCTATCACATTGCCTAAGCATTTAAAATTCTATAAAAACCCAAGGAACTTTTTCAAAAATCCAGCACATTTGTCCTTATCCTGCTATAACCATCTTTTCTTCATGCAATATTTTATTCTTTTAACATCTCCTTAAATTGTAAAGGTAATTTGTCATGTGGCTCAGAGGAACTGCTGCTTAAGAAATATGAGCCAAAACAATGCTTGCTTGGAGGCATGCAAAACTATTTGCTTCTTTGGTTTCCAGACAGTTTTTGAAAATATAACTTGTAGGATGTTTTTAGACTTCAAAATTGGCATTTGTTTTATATAGGTTGGGGGTTCTGGAAGCAGACTATACATAATCTGTCTTTATGCTTGTTGCAGTCTATGGGAGCTTTTTTCAACCCTAATTGTAGGATAAGTTTAGAGGGGTGATTCATAGCCTCATAGATACTCCTACAAACAGGATACTCCTGTTTCATTTCCCCTCTTCCAGTGTGTAAAGCTGTGTGAAAATAGACAATATTGGTCAGGTATCTCCATGCACTTCTGAAAATTTGGCCAAGAAAACTGCAGGGACTGGTCCAGACAGTTACCAGGGTCAAGGCTGATTTGAAGGCTTTCCCAGGTCCTTGAGAAGAGCTCAACAGGTGGACAGAAATGCCAAATCTAATCTTAACATCTGACTGACAGAGCAACCACTCATAGTAATATGAAAGCATGTATGGGTATAAGGATTTAGCATTGTGCCTCATTAGAAAGAGTGCGCAACACACACATACCCTGCTGCCAGATTTTCCCAGGGAAATGCAACACCTACGATGGAAAAAAGGCTGCTATTCATTTTTTAATGGATCTACTTATTTATTTCCACTCCATAAAGTAGATTCTGGTGAACTCAGTGGGACATAATGGTCATGATGCAAACTTGCATTCATTTTCCTAGCCCTACTGAATTCAAGAGGAAGTCTCAAATAAATGGGTAGAATTGCACCATTAGTTTGGAGTTTCTTCACATTTTTATCTCCATAGAGTGATATCAGGTGATCTCCCATCCTAATCCTAACCAGACCCAGGACATCTTAGTAGCTTCAGTGTTTGTTGCATGATAAACCTTCAAACCTTTGTCCCTTAGATGAGATATTAAGGTGTTAGTGCAAGGTTCTTTCCCCTCCTTGAGTTTTAACATAATATGATGTTGGTTTGGAGTCCACAGTTGTTTTTGGGGGGGGGGGAAATGTTTTTTTTCTCCATCTCTACATACTCTCTCAGTTGGGCTTCTCCATATAAATAGGGCTAATCACAAACTACTTCTCTTTTAGGTGGGCTCTTTCTTCATGATAAATCTCTGCCTTGTGGTCATAGCAACCCAGTTCTCAGAGACCAAGCAGCGAGAGAGCCAGCTAATGAAGGAGCAGCGAATCCGCTACCTCTCCAACGCAAGCACGTTGGCTAGCTTTTCAGAGCCAGGAAGCTGTTACGATGAACTTCTCAAATACCTTGTCTATGTCCTTCGGAAGGCCGGCAAGCAAGTGATGGAAACTTGTCGGACCACAGGGGTAAAGATGGGCTTCCTCTCCAGCCCAAGCAGTAAGAACAGCGCAGAGAGACAACCGTGCAAACATCGTCCACGGAAAAGGTCATCGGTGCATCACCTCATTCACCATCACCATCACCACCATCACCACTATCACCTAGGCAATGGAAGCCTGCGGGCTCCACGAGCCAGTCCAGAAATTAGTGACGTGGAAACCAGCTCCCTTCACAACGGTGCCAATCGGCTGATGCTTCCTTCAGTAGTCAATCCTTCTCACATGGCGCCTGGCAACACAGAATCTGTTCACAGTATCTACCATGCAGACTGCCATTTTGAGCCAATTCATTGCCAATCATCTCTCTCTCAGATTGGTCTCAGTTTGCCGGGACCTGAGGTGCTTCCCAGTACTGTGGTTGGCAGCAAGGTTTACCCAACAGTACACCCAAGTAGCTCCCACGAGCTCCTCAAAGATAAAGGTTTGCCAGAGTCTGCATTGAACCCTGGGGCTAGCACACTGATGAATCTTAACATCCCTCCAGGGCCTTATAGTCCGATGCAGAAGATATTGGAAACACAGAGCACTGGTAAGTATTAAGCTTGGCTGTTGACCATTCAGTCAAGCTTGAATGGGAGGCAGAGTAGTAATCTTTCTGTTCCTCTTCTCTATTTTGTCCTTAGCATTTCCACCAAGCTACATCTCAGGGACAACAGGTGTGTTTTGCTTGTGGAGTCCCAGAAAAAGGTTGCAAAAATCCCTGCCTGCCATTTTGGAAAGCTATTGCCAATCAGTGTTTACAGCATGGAATCTGATGGGCAGCATTTTGAAACAAGGGTCTAATCTAATGACTGAATTCACACTTCACATTACTGTACCCTGCGGTGTTTTACTTACCCACTACCCTGTGGGAGCCACTGTGGCTGTAATATTTGAAACCAGTGAGAAATCAACACAAAAAACATTAAAGATATATATACTTCTGGCTTGCCCAGGCCATGAAAAACCATTCTTCTGAGAATTTAGGTTCTCTGAGGATTTGTCTAAAAGCTGAAAAGGAGTGTGTGTGTGTGTGTGTGTATGAGAGAGAGACGGAGAGAGAGAGGGAGGGAGGGAGGGATGAAGGAAGGGGAGAAAGAGAGAGGCTTGTATAGCATAAATATACAAGGTGTTTTTGTTGAATAGCAATATGTTTCTGTTTGCCACCATTTTTCCTTCTTGCATTCGTATCCTTTGAAAACAATTGAAAAACATGCCAGTGATTGACCTTTTTGGAGGCTGTGGGCTTATTTCTGTGCAGGGTTGACTTGGGGGTCACACTGATTCAGTCCTGTGGAATATCAGGGATGATTCTAAGCAAACAGGCACAGGTCCAGCCAGCATCGTCTGTAATTTGTAAGAGGCTCCTGTCTGGAAATGGGGAGTTTCAGTCATCATCCAAACTGCTGCAAATATTTATTCAGAAGCGTGAATGTTCCCCTGTAACAACACCATTAATGTAATGTAAGGATGGCCTCTGGAGAGTCCACATTTCACTTTCCAAGATTTTTCTGTGTGTTTTCAGTGTTGTTTTTTTTTTTTTAATCTCTCTAAGCATGAGAGACTTTCTGGGAATGAGGCAGGGCCAGCTCGCCAAAATCTAACAATTTGTCTCCAAGAGAAGGTCAGGCTAGGTGATCCAAGGTTTCCTGCTGACTTTAAAATGAGATAAGGGTTAAAGCTGGATTCAGAATGGGTTTTGAGGACAAACTCCTCACTTCACTGTAGCCAACTTTATTAGGGACTCTTCTTCTTGCATTGGAAAGCCCATCGTCAGCTGGGATTGATTTTTAGAATGGTGAGTTGGAAGAGAAGTGGAAATATCAGCAAGCAGCAGGAGTGTATGGGCTATGGTGGTGTCTCTGCAGCTCCTAATACCGATAGTCCTCAATTTATGACCTCAGTTGAGCCCAACATTAAGTGAGACATTTGTTAAGTGAGCTTTGCGCCATTTTATGACCTTTCTTGTCACGGTTGTTAAATGAATCACCACAGTTGTTGAATTAGTAACAAAGTTGTTAAGTGAATCTGACTTCCCCATTGAATTTGCTTGTCAAAAGTTGATTACATGACCATGGGATATTGCAACCGTCATAAATATGAACCGGGGACCAAGCATCTGAATTTTCATGGCATGACCATGGGGATGTTGCAACTGTTGTAAGTCTGAAAAACGATCATAACTCACTTTTTTCAGTGCTGTTCTAACTTTGAACTGTCATTAAATGTCAGTTCAGTGTATGCCGTAAGTCGAGGGCTACCTGTATTAGATGTGCCATAGACTTGATTGCTCTCTGTTTCACCTTAATGGCCAAATGGGTAATGAAGCAGCTGCAAATGCTTGCCCGTGGACCGCATTCACTGGTGAGTTCTAAGGGGTGTGTGTGTGTGTGTGTGTGTGTGTGTGTGTATGCACATGTGTTTGGCTCAGCCTTGGATTTGTAAATCTGAATAGATTTCCACAATTCAAGGTAGGGAACTAAGCAACCATCAAGCACTTTCCCTCCTGAAAAAAAAGTTGTTGCTGATATTAAATAAAGAAAAAGAAAAACTGTCCTTATTTGAGTAACCTCCAGAAGAATTGTTATTTTCTTTAGCCTGGGGTGAAAGAGATGGAGTTAAATAGTAATTGATGGTCATTTCCCCAAATAAATATTTTGGGTGTGCCCCCCACCCCACCCCCTAATTTGTTATGGCAAAGGTAACCTTTAATTGGTATAGCACAAAGTCCAACATTGTGTTGTTTTGAAAGTCTTTTATATTTTCTAACCAGGGATTGTTAGATCTTGCTCAATGGAAAACTCTTTTGCGTAGTTATATACCACTGACGCTTCTGCTTGAATGAAAGGTGGTGTAAATTAAGCTGTGTATTCTTTTAGGCTTTAATATTTTGTGGAGATATTGCAGTTTACATGCCAGTTTCTCTAACAAATGCAAATGTTTCCCAAGAAATGGTTTGAATGAGGTAACTGAAAACCCATGTTTTGTAATATTCACAGTCACTTAGAAATGTACAGTTTGAACATGGATGATTCACAGTTTATACTGTTTCAGCAGTTTTTCTGATAGTTTTCTAGGGATGTTCTTGAACATTTCCTATTATTCCTCTGTAACTTGGCATTTTCCCAGGTAGAATCCAAGGGTGTCTGCAGGGTATGGCCAACAAATGGTACAATCAAAGCTCTGCCTATTTTTTATTGTCTTGTTATTGTGGCCACCATCTTGACTTTTTTTGACATACTCTGCGGTTACTCCTGGCACAATAGATAAGAAAGAGAGAAAGGTTCCTAAGTCATGCCTTGCCTTTCCCAGACAAGAATCTCCTTGACCCACATTACTTAGAGAGAAAGCAGAGAAGGATCCCATTCAGACATTTGCTTAACAACAGATCGATTGGCCAGATCAAGTCAATAAATTTGAGTAAATTTAATTGGTTAACTTTTTACTTAGTAAAATCAGAGACCTCAAATTTCAAAATAATACCTCATTTTCTGAAGGACTTGTACCCTTCAATACTCCTTTCATTAAATCGGGCAGCTCTTTCTGGAAATAGTGCCGCAGAACAAAAAGTATGTTAATGTTTTAAAACAGTCAGCTTTTATAAATCTAATCATGATTCTAGATCTCTTTTGCCTAGCCTTCAGAAATGTTTTGAGTCAGGTTCAGCAGATATTTCTTCCTTTATTATTCAAAGATTACATTTATGTAGTCCAAAACAGCCTCTCTCCTTCATTTTCAGTACAGACCTTACAAGCATAAAATATTAGCACTCTTATTTATTGAAGGGTATTTATACATTTTTTGATCCGGCATTTTCACAGCTAAAACTGTTCCAAAGTGTGAAAAACTTTTAGAATAACATTTAAAAAAACCTTACAAATGTAAAAGCAGCTAAAGAATAAAAGCAAGGTAAAATCTACAGTGGTGGGAAGCTCCAAAAGGCAGGATCACCACTTTCAAAAAATAAAGGACTGAAAATCAGGGAGGATAAAATTGCCTTCACGCGGTTCCAGAAAGAATATGGTGGAGATGGCTGATGCTTTCTGGAATTCCAGAGTTCAGATTATGAGCTCCCAAAATTGTTACAGCCACTGTTGTGCTGGATAACAGCCAGTGGTGGGCTTCTACCGGTTCGCCCTGGTTTGGATGAACCAGTAGCAGCGGCAGGACGCTCCGCCCACCCACCCAGACTTCATCACGGACGCTCTGTGAATGCGCAGAAGGTTCTGTGCATGCACAAAGTGCTGCGTGCTCACAGTTCCGAACCGGTAGCGAAGGTAAGTAAAAACCACTACTGATAACATCATCTCTAACAGCACTACCGTCACTATCCTCAGCTTCATCGCCGCTACCAATAGGCTGCTGCTGTTTTTGCAACCAAAAAAGGCTCTGAGTTACAAGCTAAAGGCCATCCACCCCACCACTTTATGCAACCAGGGTCCTAGGTTTCAAATGTAGCTCTTGCTAAAATAAGGAATCCTTGTACAAAATGTGAGTGAATAAATCTGTCTGATTTGATCTCAGTTGGTTTCTCATATTGAAACTCTTCCATTCATTTTCTCCTGTCTTGGTGTCTTTTCCCTTGACTTCAAAAAATACTCACGGACGTTTGTGTTTTCAAGCATATTTCTACCATACGATTTTGTTTTGTACAAATTTAATTTAATGTTAATAGTTAGATTGATATCCAGCTTTTTCTCTCAAGTTGTCCTACATAGCATTGCACACACCCCCCCCACTCTGTTTTCCCCAGAACAGCAACCCTATGAAGGTGCTCAGAAAAAATAACTGCCCCACAGTTGCCCAATGAGATCCCATGGTTTGATCTGAGCCTCTAAGGCCCAGGTCTGACACCTTAATCACTCTGTCACACTGGATCTTGCATATAGCTCCGTTTTTTTCCCTGTACTCTCTTTTTTATATGTACAGATAGTCTTCGACTTATGACCACAACTCAGCTCAAAATTTCTGTTGCTAAGTGAGACAGTTGTTAAGTTAGTTTTGCCCCATTTTATGACCTTTCTTGACACAGTTGTTAGCCAAATCGCTGCAGTTGTTAAGCTAGTAGCAATAGCACTTAGACTTATACAATGCTTCACAGTGCTTTTACAGCCCTCTCTAAGCAGTTTACAGAGTCAGCCTATTGCCTCCAACAATCTGGGTCCTCATTTTACCCACCTCGGAAGGTTGGAAGGCTGAGTCAACAACTGTTAAATGAATCTGGCTTCCCTGTTGACTTTGCTTGACAAAAGGTTGCAAAAGAGGATCAGATGACCCCCGGACACTGCAACCGTCATAAATATAAATTAGTTGCCAAGCATCTGATTTTTGATCAGATAACCATGGGGATACTGCAATGGTCGTAAGTGTGAAAAATGGTCATAAGTCACTTTTTGCAGTTCCGTTTTAACTTTGAATGGTCACTGTTGTAAGTTGAAGACTGCCAGTACTGGTTGAAGTCAGCAGTAAAAGGAAATGGCCTAAAATTCTTAGGATTTACACACACACACACACACACACAAAGGCCACATCTGGGTTTTGTCAATATTACATTTTTCATCTGCTTCAAAATGGGACCTCTAAGAAGCCTGATAAACAAAGATGTATTTATTTATTTACTTCTCATTTTAGGTCCCTGTCAAAGTTCCTGCAAGATTTCCAACAAAGGGGGGAAACCTGAGAATATTTGCAGCCCAGAAAGTTGTCCCTATTGCACAAAAACTTTGGCTAACAATCCAGAGCAGAAGGATCATGAGGCCGGAGACTCCGATAGCGATGCAGTATACGAATTCACCCAGGATGCTCACTACAGTGACCAGCGAGATCCTAAGCGCCAGAAAGCTCGGGGAAGAAAAACACGGAAATTTCTAGCCTTCTGGAGGGTGGTTTGTGAGACATTTCGGAAGATTGTGGATAGCAAATACTTTGGCCGTGGTATCATGATTGCTATCTTGATCAATACCCTCAGCATGGGCATTGAATATCACGAGCAGGTAAGCAGAAGCTTATCTCTATTTTAGTCCTTTTGAATCGATTTTCCCTACAGCCAAAGAGCCCAAGAGTCGGACTTGTTAGCTCCATCTTGTTTCTGCTGTTAAGCCCCTGGAGTGAAAATTCATGCCTTTCAGCATCGATTAATGTTGACCCTTTGCTTTGTGCTTTGTACTGTGTAGCTAGGTTAATTCTGCTTGTTATTAGATGAAGCTGCAACGCATTTTAAGGGCAGCAACAGTGGCAGATCCTCAGTAAACTCTTCTTAGTGTGTTTTGATGGATTGGGAGAACCGCATCTGAGCAGGGAACTCATTGGTTGGTTTGAAAATGAGTAAAGTACAGAGGCTTGAAACTTTATAGTTAACAAGGGGGGTTAGTTTGAATGTTGGTAGGTTGGCTGGAAGTTAGTAGATTGGCTGGAGTTTGGAGGTTGGCTGGCTCTGTTGTTGGGATGGTGACAACAATGTTGGACAGCAGAAACTTGGGTGGGGTGGGGTGGGCTGGGGGGAAAACCCAGTGGAACAGGGAACTACCCAGCCCACCTGTTACTCTCAGATATAGTAGATGTCTTCTCCCACTGACAAATGTTGTCAGCATGGCTTTAGGGTGTGGGAAAGGGGTGGGAGGCAATCTTAGTCCACCCAAGGCAGCAAAAAGGGATTGCTTTAATGGCTGTAATCAATTGGTGGTTGAAGGCATCAGTCTTTGAGATGAGAATGAGAATTGCTAATTACTACACTTTTCTGTACTTTGCAGTAATGGTGAGAGTTCCATGAACTGATCAGTGCTGCAGAAATTGTGTGAAATAATGTGTTTGTTTCCGATAGCTACTTTATAAATAATTATTTATGTTAAATCATTTGGTTTCTTAATAGCTATTTTATAAATTGAATAAGATGAAATCGGTACTGTACGCTGTAGGCAAACTATACAATGAAATAAGTACTGTACATGGATGCTTTTTGCCAAACCTAATATCAACTTTTTCTTGCAATTGGGATGTTGTTGTCACCTTTTACATAGACATGCTGGTTGCTCAGATCAGCCCTATTAAGGATGTAGGATCTGTACTTAGAGTATGTTTTTAAAAGAGTTAATGGGATTAAAAGAACATCACAGCAAGTCCAGTGTTTAGCTGACCTTGGCAGAACACTTAGATCTGGCTAGGACTTGGATGGGAGAGCACCAGAAAATCCCAGGACTTTAATATGGATTGAAAATTTGAAAAAAGAAAAAAAGATCCTGGAAGAATGCTCTGGTCAGTTAATTCTCGATAAGATAAGATAAAATAACTTGGTATAATGTTTCAATTCTCGGGACCTGTATCATTTCAGGTCCTGATGATGAGTCAGTTAAATCAAGTCTGACCTTCCCTTCCCTTCCCTCCCTCGCCTATCCTCCCTCCACTCCCCTTCAAATGTCAAATTTATTGATTGTTCAGAGCCTGCCATATAATAATTATATTATATTTTGAGAGGCTAATGCAAACATGTATGTTTCTATTGGCCCCAGTATAGAAAATAAACAGAGGTCTATAAGATGACTAGAGGTATTACCAAAATGGTAGCCTCTTCCAGTGGTGAAATCCACTTACCCTCGCTACCGGTTTGGGAATGGGAGCATGCGGGAGCACACGGGAGCACGAACGCGCTATGTACACCTCTTCTGCGCATGCTCAGAGGGTCAAAAACAGGACGTAATGATGCCCCGGCAGGTGGGCGGAGCCTCCTGCCGCCAGCGCTACCGGTTCACACGTGCCGGATAGATCCGGCTGGATTTCATTGTTGGTCTCTTCCTAAAGAACTCCTGTGAGTATGTATCCCATCTGCTCAAACAAGTCAGACACAAGTTAGAAAGAGATTTTAATCGTAGAACTGATTAAGGAACAATATGTTAATAGAATGGCCATCTGGCCTCATACCCCGATATGTGCTGGTGTCCTCGCTTGACATGTTCAGAAGCATCTTCTAATCTGGAGCTGCCAACTACTGTACCCTGTTCACAGTTCACAGGAACAACTTGACGAGTCCCCAGATTCCCACAATTTTGTGAGGGAAGAACCTAAAGCATTTCAGATTTCAGTGAACAATAAGCAAATGGCATTATACCTCACACGGAGGTTCAAACAATTCTGACTTGTAAAGAAACAAGACTGGTTGGGTTAGATATTGGTTGCAAACATGGGTGTTTACCTTTAGAAAGTATGCCATATATTTAAACTAAACCTAACCTAATTAAGACATCAGGCTAGAAATTGGGAGACTGTGAATTCTAATCCTGGTTTAGGCAAAATCCAGCTGGGTGATTTTGAGCCAGTTATTCTCTCTCAACCCTAGGAAGAAGCAGGCAATGGCGAATCACTTCTGAAATCTTGCAAAGAAAACTGTAGGGACAGTCACGGCTAGTCCACCCGAACTCAAAAGCTCCCTCCACCAAAGCAAACAAAAATGTATGTAGATATATTTTGAAGGTATCTGATTGGAAGATCAATGTGGAGGTGGGTCTAACTCTTTTTGGGTTAATCATTTTTTCCCACTCAAAATCTCTCCTCTATTTATCTTTCTTCTATGGGGAGTAGAAGAGCAGTTTGAGGAAGGGGAGATTAAATAGGAAAAAGGCTGGTTGTGAAAAGGTTATGCATTTTGCAACATGCTCTTCATAGCTAATCTTCCACCCAAATTCACATTTTGTTGGTACTGTATTGTCTCCATTAAAATACGACTATTGGAGCTTCTGCTTTTTAAATCACTCTCTGCTGTATAATTTCCAGATAATTTTCCAGCTGTAAATCTCTGAGCACCTCACTGGGAACAAGAAACACTGAAAATGTCTAGACTACTTTGCATTGAACATAAAGTATATATCTAGCTGTCTTCTCCAACCTGATGCCCATCAGATATATTGGATGACACCACCCAGCACAAAGTGGAGCAGTTTAGGAAAGGCTGATGTATGGGACCAAACTAGCTTGAAAGCACCACTGTTGCTACTTTTCTACCTTGGTTTTCTTTCTTTTTGCTGTTGAACACAAATCCTTTTCTTTCTTTTTTTTATTCAGCCCTTGGCAGCAGAATAGCAGCTGCAAATTCAATCCTGCAGCTGTTAATGCAGGTGACAATGTCATCCCAGTGTATTAATATAACAGCAACTATACATTATGGGATCAAGGCCATTTGTATGCTTGATGTGTCTCTTCGAGCCGATGCGCTTCTGGAATCTAAACTCAAGACTGACCAGTTTTTGTTGTTTGTTATGACCTTAAATAGAATGGCGCTATTCAACTCATCCCAGTAGGATCTATGGCATGTTGTTTGAGCTCCATTATGTTGCTCTTACTCAAAATATGCCTCCCAAAGAACAATGAACTGGGTGCTTTTGAAATTCAATACAGTTCTAAGAGAAACACTAAGCAGGTATTTTTTTCCCTGAGAAACCAGGGGGAAATGAGGATACTTGAATTAAAGTTCACTTTTGACACCTTTGACCAGCTGAGGTGGCAATGTCATTTCTGCATACAGTATGCTAAATTTGAGAAGTGTGGTTCCTTTGACTGCCTTTCCAATTATCCATCCTTCCTTGTTAAAAAGTCTTAATAGGGAGGGACATACAAGGAGAGAATGTAGTAATCAACCTCCTTTTCTTAGACTGGTCAGAAAATGTATATCCATATCCAAAGGCTTATCAATATACTTGGTTTTCTTGGGTCAAGAATAGGCAGTAGGCTAGTCACTATGAATAATACTTGTAAATCCCTTTTCCCCTGTGGTTCATTTCTTCATGGATTCATGAAGTTTTGATTTTGAATTAATATTTTTAAGTAAGCTTAATCCATGGGAAGAGTTTTCGATTTAGAAGTTATTTCATTTACAAAGGGATATTTCCAGTTTGCTCATACAATATACTTTAGATGTGTTTTAAAGTATATTTTAAGATGAAAATAGCACCAAAATATTCAGGAACTTTTAAAAGCTGGTAGATAATTCAGTTTGGATGTGCCAGGTAACCAGATCAGCACGAGATAAAGAGTTCAGATTGTAGCTCATCTTCTCATTTCTCAAACCAGTTTTCTTTTTATCAACCAGTCACCATAGATGAGGCTAATTATTTTAAAATGTGAGATTATTACTTATGAGTCCTGGGATTCTATTAGGGAACAGGCAGGGATGCGTAAAAGCTCTAAAACTATTCACAGTCATAGTGAATAATATATGAATGGCAATACAAGGTTAGTGAGGTAGTCCAGGAGATGTTTTGGTAATATTCCAAGTCAAGGGAAGTCTAGTGATTTTTGTACCTCAGACTGAACGTAATTGTGACAATAAAAATAGAATACATTGAATAATAGACAGTTTCCTGGCATTTTACAGTACCCCAAAATCGTATCATTCTGGCTAATGGCCAGCCCAATCCTGATATTAATCTGTGTACCCTGAACATCTTGATAGCCAGACTAATCTCTTTTCCAACTTTCCTCCCTGAGAACAAAAAGGAGAATGTTGTACATTTTTAAGAGACTCGTTATATCCTCATGACAACCATCCATTAAATACTTTGGGAAATTTTGCCCATTATTTCAGAATATGTGTCACTAATGAGTCATTCTCATGAACATCATTGTTATAAAAAAAATAATAAAATGAGGCAATCTCAGCACATTCGTTTTTTTTAGGAAGATCAGCTATTTCTTCAAAAGAAGAAGCTGTCATAATTATTTAAGGCATCATATGAGCCCCTTAGCTTGCTTTCCATAATAATGAGCAATTGGAAAATTTGTTATTAATAGAACTCAGTGGACTATTCTCCCTATTAATTCAGGTGTGATGCCTTTTGTAAAATAAAAAATAAAAAATGGTGAATTAACTTGCTGAGAAATTTCAAGAAACCTGTTAGCAGAAGAGATATAAATGCTAAAAACCAAGTATATTGAACCATCATGCCCAGGTCTTCTCTGTGAAGAGTAATGCTGTTCTCCTTCTCACACATCATCTCGTAAGGAAAATCAGTCTCAATGCTATCCCAATGCTATCACTTTAGCCCGCAAAATGTTAAACTGCCCTGCTTCCCTCAGAGACAAAGGATCGTGGCTCCACCAATTATTTTGAGTAGAGGGCTTCTTAACTGCTGAAAATCAATTGATCTGAAGACACAATTATCTCAACTACAGCTAAAATTGGCCTCTAAGAGCAGATGAAACATTGGAGAAGAGGAAGGGTTCCCATGTGGTAATGGAAAGAAAAGCAGCAAATAAA
Organism: Ptyas mucosa; assembly: GCA_012654045.1. NCBI lineage: Eukaryota > Metazoa > Chordata > Lepidosauria > Squamata > Colubridae > Ptyas > Ptyas mucosa. The sequence continues at coordinate 1,986,767 of WNWU01000040.1, read as the reverse complement.
CCAAGCTCTTCCAAATACATTTCAGATAAGCAAGCAACGAAATAATTAGGACTGTGATGCAGTGGCTTGCTGTGGGGTTCCTGTATAGATGGCCAAGGGGGATAAAAACAACAGTGATCTGATTTTAGGAGGAGAGTTGGAAAATACAAATGTCAGGTCTAAAGAAGGCCATGATGTGAGAAGGTTTGGTTTGATAAAAAAAACAAAGTAAATAAAGTCTGATTAACTGATAGCAATAGTAATAGAGACAGAGATAGAGCTATTCATTTTGTAGGAACCTGAGCACTAGAAATGATTTAAAAATTTTTTTAAATATATATTGAAGAAAGTGACTTTTTGCTACAGTTAGAAGCAAGTGCTGGAAATTAAACCTCCAATGATCCTCGAAAAGAATGCAAATGACCAGCTGTCTTCAAGGAATATAAATCCTTCCATTCCCCACCATCCAGTCAGAGCTGAAGAAGCTTCTTGGATGCCTTCAAAGAAAAACAAGAAAGTCCAGTTGCCTCTTGAAAAAGCACCTTTGGGACAACCATAACCTGGATGATTGAGAATCTCAAAGTTATATAGAAATCAAGGTGGATTCACATTTTCTCATGAAGGAGCATTAGTACCACACTGTTAAGTATATCCAGTCCATGCTGGTCCCAGACATGAAGTAGCCATAAATGAACAAGAGAGAACAACATCTGGGCAGAAGGCAGAAGCTATGGATTGGCTTTCTCTGGGGAAGCATTGTAAGACAGTTATTGAAAATCTAAAAGACAAAGAAATTCAGTAGGAGAATTAAAGTGGGGGGGAAGACTACATATAATGAATCAGCCTCCTAAATGGTAGCTAATATGTATGCTCTGTTTCTGAAGTTACAGGTGTAACCTTTCCAGCCCCTTTTTAAACTCATTTAAGAATTTCAAAATTTAATCCTTGGTGTATTGAAATGTAGAGGTCCTGACCATATGGAATTACAGTGAAGTTGTGACTAGGTATTGTTAAAACCTAATAACTCCAGCAGCATAAAAATACCAACACCTGTGCCATAGCTTGTAAAGAAACTATGCTTACAAAATAAATTGGAAACAAGAACATCAACAAGAGGATTCAAAAGAACATTTTATAGAGAAGAGCAGAATGTCCTTGTGGATAAAGTACTTCAAAGATGGGAAAAGTTGATTATAATATCAGGATTTTTAGACTGTAGCAGGTCAGATATGAGAATTTACTGGGTCCTTTGATCTAATCACTTCCTCTGATTGGTTGCTTTATTTGGAGCTCGCATTTAGCTGGAGAAGGAAAGTTATTTTGTCTAAAAGGTAATGGGATAATTTATAAGGGAAAGCAAGAAATAGGGGGGAAAAATCAGAAGTCACAAAGCTTTGTTCTTTTACTTGTTAAGCAAATGACAGTGGTTCTGCCCTTTTTTAAAAAAAAGCTGTTTTATGTTGCCAAATCTTTAGAAGGAATGGAAATTACATGGATATGGAGAGTTAACTCTTTTCAGTTCACTTTCGAGGCTCATCTGGTTACTGTATTGCTATCCATGGTAGATGCATATTTCTCTCAAACAGAAATAACTACAATTAAATCATTGAAAGACATACTGGTTTGGGTTTCTGTGCTAAGCGCAATGATGGTGGTATAAATATGGAATAAGGAGAGATTACTACCTGATTGGGCCTAACTCATGGGACTTGGATAGAGAACAGCTTAATGCATTTCATTGGATGTTGGAGGTTCAGAATGTTTTCTTTGTGTCTCCTGAGGATTTTCTTGTCATTTTGACTTCTACCAAAGCCTTGTTTGAGTTCAAGGAAGATGTTACAGTATAGACCAGACAATGTGCCTTCATTAATCCTGCAAGCCAGCTTTGGCTGCATTGCAGCAAATAAATTGTCTGGTTTTCAGAAGAACCAATGGAGTCAACAGAGTGGTAGCAAAAGCAAATGTGGTAGCCAAATACCAGAAGTAGCTGGTATTTAATGGAAGCCAAGAAGTCAATATGTCTGTATAGAAATATCCAAAATGCAGGGCTAAAACTTTAATTGACTAACACAGACACACACTTCCTGAACCTGACTATGCTAGATAAGTGTCTGTCTAATAATAATAGGTCAATCGTAGACAAAATATTGAAACAAGTAGTGGTATCTTTGCTCTAGGGGTTCCAGGCAGTGGTAAATTTCAAAAAGTTTTACTACCGGCTCAGAATTTTTACTACCGGTTTTCCGAACTACTCAAAGTTTTTGCTACCGGTTCTCCAGAACTGGTCAGAACCTGCTGAAACCCACCTCTGGTTCCAGGTCATCGGGAGTTAAATATGTAGGCAGAGGCACATGGAAGATCTTAGGCTGTAATTTCTGGGGAAATCTGTCTTGTGATGTGAGCAAATTGTAGATATCCTTGCTACAACACATTTATTTAATGCAGATAACTTTTGGTGTACCTTAACATTTCTATGTTCACAATAACTCTGGAATACAGCTTTTCTGGAATAGCAATGAGGATTAATTATAACTAGCAACACCATTCTCAACAAATGTTAGCTTATTATTTCTAATGTTTATATTGAAACTGGAGAATTAGGTCTGGGGTTTACTATTTTAATTGTTTGATTGGTTTTGTTTCATTTTTTAAAAATGTAAGTCTTCTAACATACCTACAGACAACTTGAGACAAATCCCATTAATAAAAAATAAATTCGCCAACCATTAATTCATGTGAAACTGTGCTGTCATACAGGTCATTCCATAATTTAGGTTGGAGCTACTGTATATATCAGGATTTATATGTAATCATTCATAGGACATGAGACGACATAGGATTTCTTTCTGCAAATTTGAATGCATATATACAATTTACAATTTTGTCCTTTCGTGAACCTTTATGAGGTTCACAAGGCATGGAGTAATTGGAGTAAATGACATATAAAGAGAACAAACGCCTCTATCCTCGAGCACTGATGATGTTGCCTAGTTGGGTAATGAAATGTCTACAAGAAAACCACCAAAATCAGAGAGCCTCCCACACATATGAACACTTTTCCACCAATGATAATTGTAGTCCCTACTTTGTGCATTTCTATAAGGAAGCCAAGACTGAATTGTTTCAAGGAGTCTTTGGTCCTTTAGTAGACCAAAATGGGAGCATTCCTCCTCTATATTTAATACTGGGGTTTTAGGATTATGCATTTTTATTTTGTGTATGGTTGTGCATCACCTAAAGTCCTCTGGTTACTGTGGCACATTGTATGAATTGTGAATAAATGAATAAGTTAACAAACTTGTAGCAGGAGACCCAATTTTTAGTATGGAATTTTGTATGGATTTGAGGAAATTAGTTTTAATATAGGCCAACATTCTTCTGCAAATTGATCAAATATTTGGCATCGTTATTGCATCTTCCCTGTCTTCCAAACCGATGGTGGAGTTTATGCGAATTAGGCCAAATAGAGAGATTAAGCTGCTACAGGAGAGAGGGAACATAGAATCCTCACAACATTTAATTTGTTTGTTGTGTAAACAGAGATTATTCTTATTAAAGAGATGCTATTGGAGCCTAACAGAATTAAATAAGTGTTAATGTAGTAGCTGTGGTAATCATTACCCATGATGTTGGCTGACTTTCAAAACCCCACTTCCTGTTTTGTTTTGGAAAATTAGTTTAATGAATACCAATCTAATGAGGGCATGTCAGCAGCACTTGCAAAAGCGGTTCATCCAGATTAATGACATTTGAAACTTAAGAGACATAAAGCATGCTTGTAACAGTAAAAGATCAGAGGGGATATCTGTATGGATGACACCAGATTAGAGGGCTTTTCCATTAAGGAAAAGTTGGAATTCATCCATTCAAGTTGGAAAGGAGAATATGTATTCGTAACAAAGAATCTGTGATACCAGTAGATGTGATATTAAGGGAACAAAGCCACAGCTATCAAAGATCTTGGAAAATGGGAATGAAAAATGTATATGTTATGTTATGGTGACATTTTTATCCAAAATATATTTTCTAACTTAGCCTTTTCAGGCTTTAGTTGAAATGACTATCTTCACATTTGGTGGGTGTATCTCTGGATAAACATACAAAGTAAGTGTTTGTACAGAATAATATAACACAATTCTTGTTACAAATGGCTTGTGTATTGTCCTCTTTTTTGTTGTTCTTCCTCCTAGAGTAGGGAAGGCAATCTCTGGCATTTTGGACTATAATTTCCATCTGCCCCAAGGGTCAGGTATTATGAGAATTATAGTTCAAATCATCTAATGGCTTCCTCCTAAAAGACCAACAAAGAACCATTTCTGTAGCATAACTTCTGAACCAAGCATTCCAGTTTGATGGCTGTTTCACAAGTCATGGCTTCTTCTTGGCTTACTATCCTTGCTTGTGGTTCATAATTTATTTTGGCTCGGAGCCTTGTATTTCCAGTTCCAATCACCTGCAGAACAAAATATTGGACATATATCTGCTTTTCCAAATTCTTACTCCCACATTTAACATAATTTTATGTTGCATAAAATTAGCCTCCCTTGGCCTCATAGCTACTTGTGTTGTTACCTCTCATAGATGGATTGGCAGTTTGAGAGGCTGGTGGTCTAATTCTCTCTTGCAAGCAATTTGTCCTGTCTTCTCTTCCCCGCTGTCTGTCATTCCACATTTTCTATTTTGTTCAACTGTTCCCTGTTGGTCTTTTTTAGATAGAAAAAAGCACCACGAAACGTATCTTTAAAATAACTGCACTGTTATCTTGATGACTGTAGACATTTCTTGCACTGAAATCAGTCAGCATTTAGAGTAGCTTTATAAACATAAGAAGTTCGGTTTTGCCAGAATTCACCCAGGACGGCTACGTTGAAAGGGAAATGAGGGGGGGGGGGCGGGGGGAGGAATCCTATTTCATCTCAGATATATTTACAACTAATGAGGATATAAGTCTAATATAGTTTAGATTAACTAGGCCCAGATGGCATTAAAGATCAAATGACCAAATGGAAATGTACCTTTTTGTTCAGCTTAAAGCGATTTCCAGATCTAGGAAGAGAAAAAGGAGTGATGGGTGGGAGCTGGTGGTGCGGTTTTGTTATTATTTTGCTAGGATATTATTTTCCCTGACATTGTGAGGAAAGCTCAGGAACTGAAGCTCTTAAATCCCTGCTGCTGCTTTCAAGAGCTGCTGTGATGCAGAATGGCACAGCCCTGGAGAGACAGAACATGTCATCTGCCTTTTAGCAATGGAAATGCCTGCAGTACTTGTGCATATTTATCAATTTATTGTGGCCACAGTTTAAAAAAACAAAACATAACAGGAACTGGGCTGATTTTTACTCCGTTTCTGCAGCATGAGAAGCACACAGATAAGCAGTTACCTGAGCTGACATGCTTAACCCAGGAAGACAATTATATGCCATAGGTGTAAATGAAACTTGAAACAAGATTGAAGCATACAACAGATTCATTCAAAAGGGAGGAGTATGAAACTGTATCCAAAAAAAAGGATGTGCCTGCACAAAAAATCATGAATTGGAACATGGAAGATCTGTTGAGGGTGTTTGGCTAACAATAAAATAGAATGAAACAAAAATAACTGATAGGCATTTACTATAAGGAGCCTTGGTGGAGCAGCAGACTAAAGCGCTGTTAAATAGCACTTAGCTGCCAGCTGCCTGCAATTACTGCGAGTTCAAATGTCACCAGGCTCAAGGTTGACTCAGCCTTCCATCCTTCCAAGGTAGGTAAAATGAGGACCCAGTTTGTGGGGGCAATAAGCTGACTTTGTATAAAATAGAACACCGCTGGGGGGCGCGCGCGAAAGCCCTACTAAGCAGGTATATACAAAAGTATGAAGGCTATTGCTTAATGCATTGTAAGCCGCCCTGAGTCTCTGGAGAAGGGCGGCATATAAATCGAACCAATAAATAAATAAATATAAACCACCAAGACAGGCAGAAGGGATAGATGAGGTCCTCTTCTGTTTCAGAGGACCAAACTTTCAAAGAGACACACAATTGTAACAGTGGGAGATTTTAGTACCCTGATGGAAATGGAACTCACCCTACCTTCTCTTGCTGACAACTTCATTAGTCTGAACATAGAAGAAGGATTAGGCTTGAGTGGTGGGATGGGGGTTGTCTGCTGTCCCAGACTTAATCCTTTCCAAAAGAGAAGGCTTGGTTGAAGAAGCAAAAGTGACTGGAACCACAGAAGGAAGTGACTGTGTTGTCCTTTCTGATGTCTAAGGGTAGAGTAGAGAATATCACATATCACATTTCTGTATTGGTTTTTGGAAAGAAGTAGTAGTGGTGGGGGGTTGGATGAACTCAGTTGGAAGCTAGAGAAGGTCTAATGGCTTAAAATCATGAAGGGAAAAACAAAAACTCTGGGAGGGATGGGAAATACGAAAAAATAAAATACTGAAGGCATGGAAACACCCATTGATGGGGGGCAAAAAGTCAAGATGGTGAGGATAACTGCAAAATTAAAGCCCCTATCCCTTTATACACTGAGGATGTTGCATGCATATACGAAGAGGTGGGACTTTGTGCAATCATGATTGCCACCTTGATCTCTTGCCTCTGTCCTTCTGCCCTGCCACCAGACACCCCTATATAGGCACAACTGCAAACAATTCCTACTCAAAGGAAAAGTGATAAGCATCTGTAGAGATCAATGTGGAAATGGACCAAAATTGCTTAGATATTGAAAAGAAAAGGAGGTGTGCATATAGGAGATCAAAGGAGGTGTGTATAACCAAAGAAAGATATCAGACAATTGTCAGGATTTTTCAGGATTGCACCAGAAAGGTTAAAGCTCATGCTAAATCTGAGGTTTTCAACAAATGCCCAAAAGAACAACCAAAATCTTTTTATAGAAACATCAGAAGCCAAAGCACAGCAGCTATAATTCTGTTGCAAAGGAAAAGGCGTGAATTAGTAATGGCTGACGGGTAAAAAGACAGAAGCTCCTAAATTATATTTCTGTTGTAACCAGTAGTGGAAGGACTGAACAAGGAGAGAGTAAAAGAGCACATAGGTCATTTAAATGAATTTATCTCCAGGGCCAAATAAATTACACCCTAGGCTACTGAAGGAGCTACAAGAGGTGATTGCAAAACCCAATAAGAACTTCTGGAGAAGCTGTGTGGTCTCAAAAGACTACAGGAGAGCAAATGTTGTCCCTGTCTTCAAAACAGGAAGGAGGACCTAGATGCTGTGTATACTGGGAAAAGTCCTCAAGATGATTAAGCTGAATGGGGCAACACTTCCCTATTCAGGATATTGAATTAGGGGTGAATTGGGGGTGTTGAATTAGGGAGTTCTTGGACTCACAGTTCTTGCTTCAAAAGCAGGTGGCAATTATGGGCAGAATGACCATCATACCAATTGCATCTGTTTCTAGATACTGGAGAGTCGGTCACTCATGCTTCTGAAACCTTACATATAACTACTGCAATGCACTCTATACAGAGCTACCCTTGGAGACCACATAGTAGATGTAACTGATCTAGAATGCAGTGGCAACAGCAGTTATGGGCATGCCATAGTATGGCCATAAAACACTTCTTTTTCATGATCTGTATTTGTGATCTAAATGTCAAGTAGCAATACAGTAAATCTTTATTATATTGCACGCTAAAGCTCTCTACATGAATCTGAACTATTAATGGTCAAAGCAAATTGGCAGTAAATTCAAAGTGGGCTGGACTTAGATCTCTTATGGGCACAAAAGGACTCCAAACTGATGATGCTCTTGACCCTTCCCTTGGGCTCAGCCTGGTCATCTCCAACAAATACATTTATTGGTGCTGGTTCTTACCTGTAAAGTCTTTCGTGCCTGGTTATCTGAGGGACCATCTCTCTTCCATTGTTTTTGCCCATTCCGTACAATCAACCACAGTTGGCATGCTTTTAGACCAGCACAGAGACTCCTCTGCAAGAGTGTGATTTTACTTGCTAAATGTTATGATGAACAATTAAAGAACCGGGTATGTTTGGTCTTCTGAAGAAAGATTGGTATGAGAACAGCCTCCAGATATGTTAAAGGTTATCATCTAAAGGAGGAAGAGGAGTTGTTCTTTGTGGACCTAGAAGGCAGGACCAGGACTAGTGGGCTGGAAACTACAAGAAAGTGGGTATTAAGAATAATTTTTTGATGGTTAGGGCTCTCAACCAATGGATTAAGTTGCTTCATGTTCCCCTTCACTAGATATTTTGAGGCTGCATATTCCACTGTTTGAAATGCTTTAGTAGATCTTGCATTGTGTATTTGATATGTATATCCAACCCTGGAAAATTAAGTGATGCCATGGACGTATTATCTCAGTGTCCAGAAGGGATGAGAGTCTGAATGGGGAACAACAGCTGAATTCTGGCAAGACTGAGTGGGTCTGGATTTTGGGGGCCCACTGATTCCAGGACTATACCTTCTTTGAAGCTGTATGAAGTTGTACAGCCCCAGACAAACCCAGTGTGAAATCTGTAGATCCTCCTAAATTTCACAGTTGGCACTCATGACTAGGAGGACCTTTGCCTGTTGTACACCTGTTCCTGGATCAGCAGGCCATGTTTGCAGTCATTTATGTCCTAATCACCTTCACACTGGACTATTACAATGTGCTCTACATGGGACTGCCCTTGAAGAGTATCTGGAAGCTTCAGCTAGTACAGAATGCAGCATCTTGGGCAGTGATGTGTGCTCCTGGAATGGTGCATGTTATACTTCTGCTCTGTGAGCTGCACTGCTTGACAGCTGATGTTCAAAATGGATGGGATGGAGCATACAGGGAAACCTGTGATAAGGACATGAACTTTACCTATCTTGGCTATGACTCTTCTAAAAAAAATGATAAAGAAGTTAGTCAATTTTGCAAAGGAGAAAAATAGGCATATTTTAAAAATAAACTGAAATGGCAGATGTATGAAGCACAACTCTTTATCGACACTAGCTGTTGTTAACACAACTCGCTGGTAGTGAGTGACATGAGCTTAAGATTCTCTTTTCCTTTCCCATCTGCTAAGAAGAAACTTGATGGCCCAGTTTAAATGTGGTTGCATCCTCTGGGGACTTTAAGAGGAGATATCCAGAGCCTAGCTTGGAAATATTTTATTTCACATAGAGTGGATTATTGTCAAAATATATCGTGTCATTTTCAGAGATTGCATTCTTAAAAAAAGGGTTGAAAAATGAAAGAAATCAGAGGGATCAGTACCAGAGAAAGAAAGAAAATGAAAGAAAAGGCTCTGCTGGAAAACATACCAAATGCATGAATAATTATTATTTTTTTAGAATGGCATCTATATACAACTAAAACTCTCATGTCTGTAACCTTTACCTGGGCAAAACGATGCATTATAGGGCAACCATTTTTGAGCCAAGGTACTTCAAATGGGCTAATTTACAAAGTGTGTCCAAAATTCCAGACCCATAACATCCATGGGATTGAAATTTGACAAATGGAGGTCGCTTCAGTGCTGCCACCCTGCCATGCCACCACCTGGAGGTTCAATCAACCAGTCCTGCCCTAGCCCTCCAGAGACTGGAGAGATCAGCTCCTTCTTCAACCACTAGAGATCAGTTAGACCAGTGGTTCCCAACATGAGGCCCACGCCCCACAGGGGGGCCGTTTGATTTTTAGTGTGGGCAATCTGAATCTTGTTTAAACCAAGTTAATGGCCTTTTAGGCTTCCTCTGCGTAAGTAGAATTCACTTTTTGAGTAAAGTAAGAATTATATGTCACGGTGGGGGAGGGCATCAGGATTTTAGAGATGTTTAGGTGGGGCATGGCCAAAAAAAGGTTCGGAATCACTGAATTAGACTGATTCCATCCTAGCCCTCCAGACGCTGGGTTCCATCAGCAGCTGACGAAGAGCAGTCATCCATGGTCAGAACTATAGAAAGTTGGAAGCCACTCCCACTCCCACTGCTTTGCTCTTGGTGATTCTGTTTCTGTGTTTAGGTAAACATCTCTGAAATGACAACCCAATGGGTCATGGGTTGTCTACAGTGGTGGGTTGTTACCAGTGGGTGGCTACCAGTTCTCCCCAGTTCGGGATAGCCGGTAGTGAAAATCTTGATGTGAGAGCGACCCGGTTTGCTCCGACCATCAGCTGGGCCCTCCCGCCCGCCCCTGCACTATACCTACCTTTATTCCTTGGTTTTTAGCACAGCTGTAAGGCACGGCAGAGCATATTGTCATGCCTCAGCTGTTTTGAAATTCAATGCATGTGCCCGAAGTGAACTCATAGTAACACAGGTTAGAATCCACCACTGGTTGTCTAGTCTTTAACTGGTTCTGTTAAAAGGAAAAACAAAACCAGTAGATTGTCTATGTACTGTAATTATATAGAGAAAGCCTTTAACCTGCCCCGAGTTGATGCCTTCAACTCTTCTAGAGTTGAGATTTCAACTCCCAGAGTTTTCAGCTAAGACATCTTGTGGATACCAGATTAGGGAAGACAGCAAGAGGCGTATTAGTAGAAATCCATTATCCCACAGAGAGGAAATTTGGAGAGAGTAAGTATGGGAGCTGTAGATTTGGTTTCTATTTATAACATGGCAAGGCTCATTTTATAGTATGTACAATGTTCTATATATTGAAGAAGAGGCAAAGTTTTCTACAAATGCATGGCCATTTGCCTGTACCTTTTCATAGGAGAGTAAAGAATCCGGTAGAGTTTTCAAATTTTCTGAAGAGGGCTGAAATATAGCAGGTATGACAATGCACACAAATTTGCTGATAATCTGAAGAGAAGGCATATTTAGCAGTTGCTTGGTGGGAGAAAAATAACTACAGCAAAGTTGGGGGGGATGGCAAATAAAAAAGAATGGGGGAAAAAAGATGATAGTATTGATGATCATCATTAGGGCTATCAGACCAACCCCAGAACTTTACAGAAAACCCTGTATTGCCTTCTAACAGATGTCCAAATATGTATAGTCCAAATAGAATATTTTTGATTTTGTGTTTGTGTTACACAACAAATAAAATAGAAGTAAACAATCAATAGCTTCTTCTTTATCCCAGTCTGGATAGGAAAAAATAATGAAGGAAGAAAATAGTTTAAGTTCAGGTGTAACACCCTGTTATAAACTGAAACTTGCACAGTGGTGAGTGGTAGCTCCTTCTTCCGTTACTCCTAGTGGTCAGATGACTACTCCCTCAGTTCCAGCAAGCTATGGCCAGGTCTGATACCTGGAGATGCAGGATTGCTTCCCTCCAACATAATGGCTAGATATGGCTTTTTATAGCACAATCTAGATGGAATTGGATGGGATGATTAAATTAATACAAGCAACCCAACAGTAACTGGCATAGCTCTAAGAAGTGACTAAGCAATAGGCTGTCCATCAAGATCCTTTAATGAAATGAGTGTAGATGAGAACAGCTATAGTGTTACTACACCCTGGTGTAGCTTTGCAGTCAAGTGGGAACATTAAGCATGCTTAGCATAGTCAGAAGAGGCCATATGGACAGCTGCAAATACTGAAGTTTATTCTTTTTAAACTTACAGCTGTAGTCGATATCTTCATAGTAACTTGCCTTTCACATTGCTATTGCCCAAATATTTCTCCCAATCAGGCCATAACAACATGTTACTCTATCTCCAAGGGCAAGTTCATCTAACATCCTGCCCTAACACTGAGGAAACATCCAGGTGTTCCAAGTCTTTTTTAAGATTAACATAGTTGGACATTGAATCTTGTGGTACTGGGGGGGGAGGAGAGATCATTCCACCAGGCAGCTGCCACAACCAAAAAGGCATGTGTCCTAGGTCCCATTAGATGTCCTTGTTTCAGGGAAGGGAATTGGAACATGCCCATTCTGTTGGCACCATGTTGGATGAGCACAAACTGGGGACAGGGAGTCCCACAAATAGCCTAGTCCTATGCCACAAGAGCCTATACAGGTTATAATCAGCACCTTAAATGACATCTGGAACAGGGGTGGGTTCTACTTACCTTTACTACCGGTTTGCAGCGGGGCCACATGTGCACTCGCTTTGCTCGCGTGCTCTTCTGTGCATGAGCAGAAGCATTTTGATGACGTTGGGGTCGGTGGGCGGAGTCTCCAGCCGGTTTTACTACCGGTTCTATAGAACCGGTGCGAACCGGGGGCTACCCAACACTGATCTCGAAGCTCTTTGGGAACCAGGGCAGCTCATGAAGGTGAAGTGATATAGGGGCATACTGCGGGGATCCTACATAGCTACCTGTACTGCTGCATTCTGGATCATTTGCAGCATAAGAGCCACAGTGGTGCAGTGGTTAGAATGCAGTACTGCAGGGTACTTCTGCTGACTGCAATTTTGCAATTCAAATCTCACCAGGCTCAAGGTTGACTCAGCCTTCCATCCTTCCAAGGTGGGTAAAATGAGAACCCAGATTGTTGGGGGCAATATGCTGACTCTGTAAACCACTTAGAGAGGGCTGTAAAAGCACTGTGAAGTGGTATATAAATCTAAGTGCTATTCTAAGTGCTATTGCTATCCAGGTGATCTTCCAGGACAACCCCATGTAGAGTGCATTGCAATAGTTCAACTGAGAGGTGATTAAGATATTAGTGACCACAAGAAGGGCCTCCCAATACAGATATGAACACAATTGATACTCATGGAGTTGGCCATCTAGAGTACCTTGCCAGTCTCTTTTTGCAGCCTTGATCCTATAAAGCTGGGCTGCAATTTTTCTAAGGTCTGAGATTTCCGGTTCTAACTGTGTTAAAAGATTCCTTTGTAATTTGTTTCACTAAAACAAAACATGGTAAAATAAAAAATAAAAGACAACAGCAACAGCAAATTTCTTGAAGGTCAGGAAGCACAGTTCTCAATGTGGGGGGGGGGGAATACTTGAGTTATTTCTGGACTGGTTTTTTTTTTAATGAAGGTTTGAATTATGTCTGTAGAAGAATGGCTTTTTCCCTTGGCCCATTGTTTAAAAATCAAATTAGGAGTCTCCAGTGCTCTTCCAGACTTGACTCACATACTCCACCAATTCTTCTTGGTGCTCTTACTTAATATTTGCAGGGCTACCCATCTTCTTCGCTCATCCCACCAGATCCAGCAGAGTGAGCATGCTCCAGGGCTCTTCCATGAAACAATGTCGACTACCAGGCTCTGTACAAAGCATGCCTTCTCTGTTGCTGAACCGCCCCTCCCTCCAGCAAAGATTCAAATGGCCCCAATCTTATTGGCATTCTCTAAGGCAGGGCTGTCAAACTCCCAGCCCACAGGTTGGATGCGTCACACGCTGGCCAGGCCCATGCCCAGTTTAGCGAAGAGGGGGAAAGTCCCGATACATCACGTGATGCTGCCTTGACAACGTGAGTTTGACACCCCTTGCTCTCAGGCCTTGAAAATTTGGTTTTTGTTCTGGGCATTGGGCAAGAGTATTGGAGAAGCCCACCCTGCTTATCCATTGAATTGAGATGTGTAATGTGGCTTGGCGTCAGTTGTACTACTTAGTATATTTGGTTATTGGATTTTCTGTTTTTAGGTAAGTCACCTGCAGTCATTATTTGTGAGCTGGGCAAGTATACAAATAATTTAATTTTTTGTTTCAATTGTTTTACTCTACCCCGGAACATTTTCATGGAGGGCAATAATTCTAGTGGCAGAGAAAGACAAGACTGTTCTTTCTTTTCTTTATTGGTACTGTTAACTTTTTGGAATTCGTTTTTAAATTAAATCTTTAATTGATGAGCCAGTAAATGCTGTTTGGTGACTGCTGAGAAATAGTTAAAGTCACCCTTTTTGCCTTCCCCATTCCTTTTTTCTATATTTTCCCTGGAATCCTTTGTTGCCATGGAAATAGTTTCATATCCAGTTGGGCTTTTTCACTTAAAAAAATTAATTATAACTAGAAAGTTTTGAATGCCAAGTGGGCATTATCATTTGGGTCTCTGGGGCCTTTCTGTCTCATCTCTTTTGGATCATGTTGGGTGTAGTTTTGTTAATGTTAGCGGGATATGAAGCTTAAACATTTGGGATTTTTTCCACTCTTTGTAAAAGCATATTTGTTAAAAAGGAAGATCTGGAGCTGTGTGATGATCACAGTTTAGGCTGCCTGATTCAAGACATTCTCATCTATGTGCTGTGTGAAACAAATATTAAATAGTGAGGGAATTTATAAATCCTCAGATTTACATTTACTGTGTGACAATTCAGTTCTCAAAAGCATCTGATTTTTTTTTTTAATGCTACCCCAGACAACATCAGAACATCAAGAAGGAGATTTTGGTCACCACATTACAAAAAAAGATGTTGAGACTTTGGAAAGTTTATAAAGTGTATACATCTTTATAAATGTATAAAGTTATCATTCTGATATTTTGATGTCTTTGTAATAGTAGTTGCATTTCACTCTGTTTCTATGTATGTAGAAATAGCAATAGAATTAGACTTATATACCGCTTCACAGTGCTTTTACAGCCCTCTCTAAACGGTTTACAGAGTCAGAATATTGCCCCCAGCAATCTGGGTCCTCATTTTACCCACCTCGGAAGGATGGAAGGTTGAGTCAACCTTGAGCCGGTCAGGATCGAACTCCTGGCAGTGAGCTGAATTAGTCTGCAGTACAGCATTCTAACCACTGCACCACCAAGGCTCACGATGCATATAATGGGGTATAGTGGTTTAAATCAGTTCTATATTCTCTAAAGTAAATATGCTATTGGAGTGACGAGGCTGTCCCTTTATTATTGTGCAGCCTTTTTAATTTATCTGCCAGATACTTGTGGGAATTCCAGGGAATGTCTCAGAGATTCCTGCATGCTCAAATAATGTAGATGCATGAATTAGGTTCTCCTGCTCTCTAAAGAAAAAAAATATCAGTTGTTTCAACTGAGGTGCATTATAGTAGGAGGCTGGGATGTAAGTGTTGGTTTGTGTTTATTGTAGAAAACAGCATTCCACCGAGTGTAATGCAATGCAGACAGACATCTGCAATAGAAGGCAAAATCAGATGCTTATTCTCTCTCTACGCCCCCGCTGTCCAGCTTGCACATGAGTTTCTCTGTATAGCTGCCCATTTCTAATTTTCCTTGGAAAGAAAACAAATAGGATAGAATTGGACATAAAGCATGAAATAATAGCTCACATTAACAGCATGGCTGTATCTTCTCTGCATTTGAAATAGAGCCAAGTGGATTACTGCAGCACCTCAACCATGTGCACGTAACAGAATATGAGTGGGAAGAGTCAGTCTCTCTCCCTCTCCCTCTCCCTCTCCCTCTCCCCCCCCTCTCTCTTTCTGTTGAGGAAGAAATATCTTCTGGCAATCTCAGTTCTTTCTTTTGAAAAGTTCCTTCGTTTGAGTGACTATGTTGACAAAGAACCCCGGCAATCAAATGCAGCGATTCTTAAAGACATCTGTGCTTTAATCTGTGCCATGAGCCAGAAGCAATGTCTTTATGGATGATCTATGCCATTAGTTTCAATTGAGTGTAATTTAGAAGCCTAGAAGTGGTGGACTTAATTTTATGTTTAATTTAGTCGTCTACTGTGTGGCTGCTAAAAGGAGGTTCTTGAAATGGGGTAATGGGTGATATCACAGTGTTGACTGAAATCAGGAAATAAACGGTGCTATTGATCTAATATTATTTCAGGTGACTTCATTGTTCTGTGTTAAACCCATGGTAGATTGAAGATGAATGAATTAAAAGAAATATACTGGATATAAATATCAGGGAAGAGAAAGAATGCTAATTCATTCAGAGTGCCAGTCATAATGAAAAGTCTGTTGAACTAATAAAAAACTACAGTACATGAATTTTTTTTTTTTAAATGGCCTTGATTCTGTGAGGCTTGGCCAATGTTATGAGTTTCCTGTGGTTCGCTGTGTGTTTCAACCAGCAGTTCACCTGCTGTGTGTAAACAGAAGACATCTGAAAATTACTGCAGCGGCTATAAGACATTGTGCTCAGATGATTCATAGAAGTAAGAGTTCTTGGGGGAAGATCAGCCCCAAACAAGTCAAACAGTTTAGAGGTGAATGGATGCCAACAACTTGGCCCTGGCGATGGGAGTGGAAAGATCGACATTTGTGTTTTCTCATCCACAGCTCTATTGGTTTCACTGGTTGTTGCATTCAGGCCCTAATGAGTTTTTCATTTGTCAGCCATCCCAACTTGGTCAGTTAGAAAAGAAAGACTCTCGATTCCATCATTAGTGTGAAAGTGCACTTTACTAAAGCCAAGTGGTTACAACATAGCAAAGACGAATCTGATTTTTCGCGCTCAAAGCATAGTTAACTTTTCCCTTCTCCTTACCTTTTCCCTGAATAACTCCCCTTGTCCAATTACATTCAAACAAATTGTTTTGGTAACAGTCCCTGCCTTGGCGGGCTGGAGAGTGTTGCATTCCATGGTATGACTTTGGACCAATGGACGGCGCTCATGGGATGGCATGATGAGCGGTTCCGATTCCCCTTATCCAAGCACCCTTTGCCTCCCCTCAGCTCCCTCCTCTCTGATGTATATGGCAGACTGGCACCTACCTAAGCATGGCTGGAGCAGCAGGTGACAGACTTGACATAGTGATGAGAAGAGATACCATAGGGCAGCTTTCATTCCCCTCCCCCCAGAATACATCAATTGGGTTTAATTAAGATACCAACACTAAAAAAAACACCACAAGTAACTTTTTTTTAATTAAAAAGTTTTACACAACAAAGTTTTTTTTTATTTTTCTCCCTCCCCCACTATTCCCCCCACCCTCTTCCCCTCCTCCCAACCACCCCAACCCCCATTCCCGCCCTCCCCCCCAGACTTCCCAGAGCAAAATACAGGGTATTTCAATTAACAATCATAAGTTAAATTAACCTAACTATCTTTAAACTAACACATCTCCCCCTAGAACCTTAACTCCGCTATAAGTAACATAATACACCCCAAATTAGCATTTATTCATAAGCTGTTTTCTTGTCTGGTATTTGTTCTGAATATAATCAATCCATCTTCTCCATTCCGCTATATATCTCTCTTGCATATAGTCCTTCAAATACGCTGAAATTTTCGTCATTTCCGCCAAAGTTCGTTACTTTCAGTATCCAATCATCAATGGTAGGCAAAGAATCCTTCTTCCAATGTTGTGCAACCAACAGCCTGGCTGCCGATATTAGGTTTAAAATCAGTTTAGTCTCTGATGCTGTACAATCTGTTGTTATACCCAATAAAAACAATTGTGGAGTAAATTTCAACCTTTTTTTAAAAAAATATTCTGCATCACCCACCAAATTTTTATCCAAAATGCTTTGATTTTCTTACAAGTCCACCATATATGATAATAAGTTGCATCATCACAGTCACATCTCCAGCATTTGGCTTGGAGATTTGGATACATACATGATAACTTTTTAGGATCTAAGTGCCATCTATAAAACATTTTATAAAAAATTTCTCTTAAATTTTGTGCTTGTGTAAATTTAACATTTCTAACCCAGATCTTCTCCCAAGTTTCCATTATCACCGGTTCCTGAAAGTTTTGTGCCCATTTTATCATACAATCTTTAACCAATTCCGTTTCCGAGTCTATCTCCAGTAATGCATTATACAACCTTTTGATATGCATTTGGCTTTGATCTCTAATCTGTTTTACCAAATTTTCCTCATTTTGCATAACACCAATTTTTTGGTCCTCCCTCCATCTAGCTTGTAGCTGACCATACTGAAACCGAGTATAAATTATCCCTTCTTCTTTCAATGCATTTAAAGGTTTCAGTTGCAATTTGCCCCTTTCCATAAAAAGGAGCACAAGTAACTTTTTAATCACCACTGCCATCCCCCACCTGAACCAGAATTATGTACTTTCGCTTTATGTACGTTTTACTTACAGCTCTGAAATTGGTCTTCGGTTTCAGTGCCTAAAAGATTGAAACATATGTAGCTTTAATTCTGTTCTCCACATTGTTTGCTCATGGCAGAAGACAGAACAGAGACAGGGCAGAGGCTTCTATATGTTCAGAATGGAGATGGGCAACCATTATTTTTTGTCCTAGATGGGTGGCTATAACTGAGATCAGAAATTTTTTCAGGGACTTCTGCAATGAGGCTATTATCATCCTTTTGACAATATCGGTAGTTTAAGTGCCTACCTTATGGCTGAAGATTTAGCCTAGTTTTTGGACTCTGCATATTCATAACATTTTGCTAATGAAATGTTCTGGAAAATGTATGCACTCTTTTGCTTGGTGCTATTAAATGCCTAAAGCAGGATATGCAATTGTAAATAATAAATAAATGCAGCTAGATTCATTTTTGGCACTTAAATTTGAATTACCTGCCAGCGCAGCAGGAACCAGAATCTAATGAATTTTAAGTCAAAGCAAGGCCATGTGAGGGACTGAATTTTGCCCAATCAGCTTTCAACCCCAAAGGAGACTTCTATAGACCCCTCATTTTCTCACAGGTCATTTTTCATAGTAAAAGCAAAAGAGGGTAATAATGAATGTCCCAAAGGGTCTTTGGAAATGAGAATTTCTCTTTTTTGGATTTAAGATGAGCAAGGAAAAAATAAAGGGTTTCTAATTGTTACTTCTCTTTTAACATGATTGTCATTAAAACCCCTAGCTTGTTTCTGGATTTGAGCCCAGCAAATGTCACTGATGTCTTTCGTTTTGAATCTTCAGGCAATAGTTATTTATGAATTTGTAAATGCCATTCTGTAAATTATAAAGTCCCATTTGTTCACAAAGGACCTGGGATCTTAGTGGTTGAAAACAACTTGGTTTTTGGAGGAGACAACTAAGAAGCTCTTCCCATAATCTTTATGACACCTAAGTGAAGTATAGATCACACCTGTGATAAAGTGATGCAATGTAAATAGCTCCAACTATGATTATTATCACGTTATTGCATTCTATTTCTCTCTCCCACTCTCCACTCACATCTTTCCAGTTTTCTTTCCCAAAGATTTGTTTGTTTGTTTTTTAATTTGGTGATCACTGAACAAGTGGTTCAGCAATATTCTGAGACATCTAAAAGTACCAAGAGAAGATACTACCCCCCGTTCAGGTTCCAACCCAGGTCACTCAAGACAGTGATCAATGCTGTCTCAGTCCCAAACCTGAGACTGAACCTTCACTGAAAATAAATAATCCAAATAATTCAAAGGTGGTACAAGTTGGTATGCCACCAGTGTCTCAACAACCATCCCACCAAGTGGAGGTTGGAAACCTGACAATAATTATCTAAGATCACAAGATCCGGGGATGCTCTTTTAGGATGTCAGTGCACCATAGTCTCTTTCAAGACATTGTTAAATGCTTGTCCCACCAAGAGGAAGTAACAATCTCCCAAATTCCATGACAGCAAAATCACACGAGACGAGAAAACAATTATTTCTTAGCATAGAACATTTTTTGTGTTCTTGTTTATGCAAATATCTCAAGTCTGAATACATCCCAGGAATAAGCTATTTATAGAGACTCTTACAAGTCAAGAATTGAGACTGATACCGATAGGAAAATGAATTGTTCTTTACTATATGGATAGAACATACCTCACAGATAGAATTATTGTAGTGTTTTCATTTCTATGCTGGATTGAAATGGAAATTTCTCCAAGCTGCCTCCCCTCCCTTCCCCCTCACAATATCTCATGCTGTTGCATTACCATAGCACTAATAGCTTGATTTCATTCTAAATATATATATATATCAATTTTTCTAGATAAAAAACCTAACATTTTTGAAACTCTTTTTTGTTACATTCCTTTTCAGTTTCGCTTGAACTGCTCAGTTCCTTATAAAAAGTGGCATAAAATATTTTCAAGATAGAAACTCTACATCTGAATTAAGTCAGCTCAGTGATAAAAGGCAAAAGCTC
>WNWU01000040.1:1956266-1966858 GCA_012654045.1 Ptyas mucosa | reverse complement strand
GAATGGGTAAAGTGTGGCTTAAGGTTTTCAGCAAAACAAACTAGAGATATTGGGCTGACAGAAAGTGACATAGAAAAATAAAGATAATGATGTTCTCAAATGGAGCTCCTTTCCTGGTGTCTTTGGGGACATGGTACCAGTGACAATAAAAGCAGAACCTGAATGAATAAGAGTTTATTGTTGAATATATATAAAATGCTCCGAAGTTATCTTAGAGACTGAAACTGTCTGATGGCAGAGGATGCAAGAGAGCCTTTCTTAAAATAGTGAAGAAGTACCAGCAGCAAAAACAATCTGCGGTGGGACTCATTTTGTTTCCAAGGTCCTGCTGCGCTAATATTTTTTCCCAGATGCAACTGCTGCTCGGTGGGCACAAGTTAATCAGTTCAACATGAGATATAATGTGTTTACTTGGAAAGGCTGCCCCTGCTTTATTATTTGTGTTTGTAGTGTGAGCATGTCGCAAGCCATCTATACAACTGCAGTTGAGGGAGAAATAGAGAGCCACCGCCAATCATTTCAAGCCGCTGGGCTTTCGTTTTGTTCTTTTTGAAAAGTGTGTTGATAACCCAGTACCGTTACAGTCTGTGGATCGCTCTGTGCCAGCAGGTCACTGTGCAATGGATTTCAGTAAGTTTCTAAGTTTTGGATTCCTCTCCATTTTTGTGGCCATTTCAGAATTTTAAAAAAAGCTACCATTGATGTTCTTTACATTAGGGGAAACTGTAATATAGAGGTGGAAATAACATTAAGCATCTTGATGAGTATGTTCGGTTCTCACCCTGGCAAAAGAAAAGGAAAGAGGAAATTAGAAAGGAAGTGAAAGTTTGCCAGCTATCCTTCCACTGGTAGGATTGAAAAAGAAGGTAGATGGATGATTCATTGATTCATCCTGGCTCATGGTTCCTGCTCTGCTGGTACACAGAGGAAGCCAGTTGGCTGGGAGAGCGGATCATCCAGCACTGACGTGCAAATGTGGTCTTTGGGAATGTATAGTAGTTACATTATTGTTCTTGTGATATATATTTTTCTTAGCTCATCAGATTGTATTTGTCAACTTCTGAGCATCCCAGTTGGAGAATATAGGCAACAAGAGAAAGGTAATCACTATGAAAATGAGTTTGGAAACCTAATGGCATGAGTAACGATGGAGTATTTTAAGATGAGAGTGGAGAAAATCATTTTCAAATATCTAAAGATCTATTATGCTATGTCGTTTCTGAGGGCAGAACTGGAACTGATGGGTAGAAATTGCATTTCAGCTGATCCCTAGGAAGCCTCTGCTAAGAATACGAGGTTTTCAAAAGCAGAACTGGTGGATGCAAGAAATGGTTTTTTGTTTTTCACTGAAAAAAAACTAAAGGAGTTCCTATGGATTTTACTCTGCTAGTCATTGCTAACTATAGAGCAGGGGTGTCAAACTCAAGGCCTGTGGGCAGGATTCAGCCCACGATGTGGTCAGACCCAGCCCACGGGGCCGTCCTGGTCTACCCAGTGCAAAGAGGAAAGATCAGGCCAGCCTGGCTTCGGCCCGGTCTACCCAATGCGAAGAGGAAAAATCAGGCCAGTCTGGCTTCAGCCTGGTCTACCCATTGTGAACAAAAAACATGCCAGCAGTTTGGGGAGTGGCGTCAAGTTGACCATGGCCACACCCACCCAGTTGGCCATGCCCACCCACCCCCCGAGGTCAACCACAGCCCTGATGCGGCCCTCAATGAAATTGAGTTTGACACCCCTGCTATAGAGGGTGGTGCTCGTCTCTATTTCAAGACCTTTGAGCCAGCGCTGTCTGAAGACATTTCCACAGCCATGTGGCCAGCATGACATTACAGAGGGGTGTTACCTTTCCACCAAAGTGGTACCTATTTATCTACTCGCATTTGCATGCTTTTTTTTTTTCACTGAAATTATTTAAGAAAAGGATTACAGGCATATTGCAATCATGTCACATATACAGTAATTGACTTTGCCTTGGGAAGCAGGTTAGACTATTGGGACCACTTCCAAGGACCTTTCCAACATGGTAATACCTTTAGTAGCTGATAGTGCCTAATCTGGAGTCAGAAATCCCTGGATTGCTCAGGAGGGGTACATTTATTGAAAACACTTATTAAGTAAGGAGGGTGGGAAGGGATTGAGTGATAGTGGATTTCTAGACACCAGAGGTAATTTGCTGTTCAAATAATTAAAAATTGGTCTGATTTCCGGTAACACTAGAGCCCTGTAACTGTAAAACAGTTTAGAGGACTAGAAGAAAATGAATTTGTCATAGGTTGCCCAAAGAATAGCAGTTAACATGGCTTCACTGCTCAAATTTAATTTCCTTGAATTTGAAGCTATCCCAATTAACAAGTTTTGGATTTGACAAAGCGGAAACGATAGTAGACATTTCCAGATGATTACATCTAAAAGATTCAGATTAAAATTGCTATTTCCTAGAGACCTGTCAGATACATAGGCAACTATGCACATATTCATATTTCTTTTTTTCAGAATTGTTGAGCTGCTCAGGAGGAAGTCTGTTGGTTGGCATGTGTTTCCTAATTTTTGCTGGATAGTCCGTTCATTAAGTGCTTAAAATTTCAGATGTGAAGTTTTTATTCCTGAGCTTCACCTATTTTTCTTTCCAAACTGAAGTAAAGTAATTATCAGCTTTTAGTAACATTTCAGACTTTCCTGATATAAGAGCTGTCAACCAGTGGAAAAAGTGCCTTCTGAAGGGGTATGTTCTCTTTCCCTGGAGGTCTTCACACAGAAGCTTAGTCCAGGGTGGGTTCTACTTACCTTTACTACCTGTTCACAATGGGATCTAATCAGCGGTGGGATTCAAATAATTTAACAACCGGTTCTCTGCCCTAATGATTTCTTCCAACATTCAGTTCACCAAACTGCTCAGAAAGTTAACAACCAGTTCTCCCGAAGTGGTGCAAACTGGCTGAATCCCACCACTGGATCTAATCCCTTTTCTCAGACATGGTATGCATCCATCTTAGTTATTTATTTGAAGTACCACTTGAACACACCTGAATGTTTTCCACAGTGTTACAAGCAAACCTTTTAGCAGACTGCAGTTGCATTTATTGCAGGCAAATGGGTGGCTATAAATGCATAAACTCATTTTCTCAGAGAAATAAATAATTACTTGTTGTTTTTAAAGAAATCAGAACCCCAACATTCCACAAGTGGAAATGTGTATGTATAGGAAGAACTCAAATAATACTGGGCAAAAGATAATAAAATCTGATATGCAGATAGTACCTATGGCTACAGAAAAGGTGGACCACTATTTCCATATTATGAGCCAGTTCAAGACAAAGAAATCCTTGGGGACAAAATTAAATTCCATTCCCTTTCATTTAAATGTAAATAAACTAAATATGTAGGTACTATAAGGTTCTTGGATATTTAATAATTTCCCCATTAATTTATCCCATTAAAAGCTACAGATTAACTGCCACTTTAGAAGACCTTTGGGATTAAGTTTTGTACATGAACATGCATCTATGTTTTGGGAATTCTCACAGCTACATAGCAGGTGGAGGAAAAGGCTCAGAAGAAACCCTCCCAAATTTTTCAAGCTGTAAAGGAGATGGTATGACATAAAGTAGCAACCCTGTTTCCTATCGAATATACCTGGGAAGGCTGACAGATATCTCTACCCTGTGTGTAGCTTGTGTCATAAATAAATTTATCTCCAAAATACACGTGATTTCAGCATGAAAATGTCTTAACATGTTGGTGAGCATATAAAAGCAGAAGAAAAGGGTAGAATAAATTTTCACTGTTGGGAAAATATTGTGCATGTGCATTTGTAGATGGTTGAATAGGTATTTTAAATATTGTATATCTACCAGATTTAACCCGCTTTATAAAAACATAGATTAATAAATATCTGTAATAAAGATAACAGTTACTGAGAACGAGGCGGTTCCACCAACCTAAAGTTTCTTCATTTTTTTCTTCTAAGCACCTTGAGCAGTCTTCTTCTTCTTCAGCAATCTAGTTGACTTTAAGCACAAATTTTCAATTCATGATCACAAAATGAAAATTGAAATTTAAAGATTGTGACAATAAACAAATCATGATGATCCCAATGATAATTAGCACTTTGGGTGCCATACCAACAAATCTTGGATGGCACTTCAAAAATCTGCACATTGACAAAATTCCCATCTGTCAAATGTAAAAGGCCACACTGCTTGGATCTGCACGTATATTATGCTGATATGACATCCTAGGTTCCTGGGAAGAACTCAATGCACATGAAGGCCAACACCAACTAAAATTCACATTGTTTTGACTACTAATACTAATACTAATACTAATACTAATACTAATACTAATACTAATACAATACTAATACTAATACTAATACTAATACTAATACTAATACAATACTAATACTAATACTAATACTAATACTAATACTAATAAAAATGAGTCGAAGAAAAAGAAGTGGAAAAAATAATGAAATATCGCGACCTGGCCATTGAAACTATGCAATTATGGATGAAACATGTAATAGTGATACCCATTGTCATGTCCAAGAATTTTATAAGATGATGATGATCATGGTAATAATAATAATAATAATAATAATAATAATAATAATAATAATAATGTAAACTATGGATGAAACATGTAACAGTGATAACCCATTGTCATCGGGGCACTTGCTACCATGTCAAGAATTTTACAAAACGCATCAAGAAATTGCAGCTTCCTGCAATAACACCAGCGGAACTGCAAAACACTGAGCCACTCAGAACATCATATATTTTAAGAAGATACTTGGTTGATACCTAGGACGCTGACAGCAACTCATATCAATCATTAGCACCAGTCAATCATATTTGTGACACATTTTTAAATGTTCAGTTGACTGAGTTTCATGTTTAATGAATAAAAGATAATAATAATGTAAACTACATTGAAAAAAGATTATTAGCTAACTTGTGGGGCAAGAGAAAGAGAGGTGAGATCTTCTGGTGGTGTTAGCTTATTTCATAACCAAACTGAAGGCAAAATAGAAAAGGGAATGTTTTGAGTACCATTTTTTCAATAGGAAGGATATAAATGTAATAAATGGAGGTAGTCCTTGAATTATGATCCTTCGTATCATAAATGTTCAAAGTTTCATCACTGAAAAAAGTGGCTTATAACCTGTCCTCATGCTTACGACCATTGTGTTGAGGCATAGTCATGTGATCACCATTTTTGGCCAGCCCACAAGCAAAGTCAATGGAGAAGCCAGCAGGGAACGTTGAAAGTCCTGGTTATGTGACATCTCACTTAATGACTGCACCACTTACAGTAAAAATGACTTTTCCAGTTTCAATTGTGGTTGTATATCAAGGCCTATCTGTATATGGAATATTCTCCAGCCATCACTGCAACAATATTCATAGAGAGGACTGGTTGGTATTAGCTGACTGACAAGCTCATTTTCTTTCTCAGTATTTCCTCAGAAATCAAATGTTAGTAATCTGTGCAGAAACTATCCCTAGAGAAATAGATATATAGGGGATTGCAATCTTTGTTAAGAAATCTGATATGAAAGCTGTTGAATCTAAGTACTAATAGAAAACTGTCAGTTTCCAGGATGCTGCAAGTATCACAGCTAGGGTGTTTGCAGGCCGTACAATTTATTTCATTAGTGCCAAAGTGGAGGTTGAACATAAGAGATCTGCAATATGAAATGAGACAGAGCCTAATGGGAGAGGGAGAAAAAGCAAGGCAGTAGACATATAATGGAATGAAAATAATGCTAGACCAAATTTTACCTGGCAGTTGTTTCAGGAAAAAAAGCCACAGTGGCATAATTAGAAGCTCTAAATAAACATGGTCATATTTTTTTTAAAGTATACTCCGTTTTATTGTTAAATATAATTTTTTCCACCTATCCTCCTCAGAGCATTCTTGTTTCATTTCAATAGTTAATTACATGCATCTTTTCAATTTTATGAATAGTATAAAACTCAGACTAAATTCCAGGTGGGAAAGCATATTAATAAAGGGGTATAGCTGTTGGATAGAAGAAAATGCATGTTAAATTTCTCTTGGTCCAGGTAGGCCGAATAAAGTCTGGCTCCCAGCAAATCTTGTTGACAGGTTAGATAAAAAATGCTGCCGTGCTTCTCTAGTTTTGATGATACATACAGACAACCATGGGATTACAAAACACACTTTTCCTTAAATATATTCTTATGTAAAGAAGTAAGATGAATGTGGAGCATAGAATTAGATGCAGACCATTGGCAAAATCATTTTTGTCCAAACAGAAAGAAAGCTGTCATATAAAGTTTATTGGATGAAGCTTTGTAGCTGGATTAATTGAGGTCAGAATTTAGGTTTTAAACTTGAAATTACCATAGATGGCTTCTGAGTGAAAGAGGGCCCTTTCACCCTTTTCTGGACACCGATAGCTAGAAATAACATCTAATTTTACTTTCAAATTTACGTTGAAAACAATATCTGAAGGCTAAACAACTACACCATAAATAAATTTGATTTGCCAGTAGACTTTGGGAGAGGAATAAGTTTTACTGTAAGATTCTTACATACCAAAATAACTAAAGGAAGAAGAAAAGTCAGAGTATTTCCTTGGATCTGGTTATTTTGATTTCTCAGAAGATGTAATTAAATCTATTCCCCTGCGAAAGTGTGTTAGATTGGGACAGTTGAATCGACCCAACCTGGTAACTCCCAGTAAGGTAACTTGCATGTTGACTTTTGCTGGTTATAGAGCACACTTCTCTCTTTGCTGAAATGAAAAGATTATTATTACCTGGGGATTTTAAATATGTGTGGGTATGCATGCACTTTGAAGTTTTTTCCATTATCCTTTCTGGGGTAGAAGAAAAAGGACAAAACAGTATGATAGCAAATACATTGGCCTAGTTTAGCCTCATTGAATATACTTTTGGATGCAAGTTAGCATAATTTAGTACTTGGAATTATGTAAATTGCAGTTATTCTCTAGTTGCTATAAAGTATTATTTCATCTAGAAGAAGGCAAAGCAAGCACTGTGGTTGTATGTGGCCCTTTAGTTAATTTTGTTGTGCTGTTTCTTCTGAATATTGAGTTCTGAGACATCGGTTTCAAAGCGCAAGTTGCAGTGAAAATAGGGCAATGAGGAGCACGGTGAAGAAGCAGCAACAGCATTATCACAGCAATTGTTGCTATAGTTTATCTCGTATCTTTTATAACATTGTACTATTAAATAGACTCACATAATGGGGAAAGAACAGCAGTGATGGAATGTTTGGGCATTTAAGAATCAGGGTTTCCAACAAAGTAACTGCAGGCACCAGTATGTCTGCAGACATTCCTTTCTTCCTTTTTAAATTACTTTATTATTATTATTATTATTATTTAAAAGCAAGCTAGGCTGCTACGTAAATGCATTTCTATGAACCTAATGTCAAAGCTTTCTTTCTCATAATGCTTTTGAGCCCTGTGCTTTTGAGTCCTGGGACCGTGGCATAAATATTGTGGAGGACAACAAGGCGCAAGAAATGACCAAAGGTGACAGTCGGATAGTCAAAAACCTTTTACCTTTACCTTACTTTTTGTCTGGCGATGTCATGATACTCTGCCTTTATACAGGTAGTCCTCGACACAACCATAATTGAGCCAATAATTATGGCCTAAAGTCATGCCAGTCATGAAGCAGGTCACTATGTGACTGTGCCCAATTTTGTGACTTTTTTGTGGCCATCATTAAGTGAACATGGTAGTCCTAAAGTGACCACCACATTGATAAGGCAAACGTTGCAGTTGTTAAATGAATCCCTTGTCCTAAATGGACTTTTTTTTTTCTTGGAAACTGGAAATAAATGCCAGTTTCCTGCAAAAAAAATACCTTCATAAATTGTGGTCACTGCAGGATACTGCAAAGGAGCCTAAATGCAGGGCAGTTGTTGAGCACACAAAATGCAATCACATGATGGCAGCCATCAGAACATCAAATCTGGGTCTTATGTAACCCTTGGGCAAGTTGGTTGTAACTTCAAATGGTCATTAAGTGACCAATTGTAAGTCGAGGACTACCTGTAAACTTGCAGGTGATGCTGTGGCCCAAGTACAAAAGGGCACAACTCATATTTCATCAGTTTGGCATATTATGGTTACAAGCAGGTGCTCATGGTCAGAGATGTTCTTAGAAAACAGCTTAGAGTTTTTTTAACAGCTAGAAGTTAGGCCCACCTGTCTGGAAAAGAATAAGGCAAGCCAAGGTGGTGATAGAGAGAAAAATTGCTTCTTACTATATAAATGTTTTATATATTTACCGAGAATGCATCAGCAAGAGCTGGTGTAGTAGTTAAGGTATCAGGATAGAAACAGGAAGACTGTGAGTTCTAGTCCTGCCTTAGGCACAAAGCTAGTTGGGTGACTTTGGGCCAGTCCCTTTTCCTCAGCCTTAGGAGGGAGATAATGACAAATAACTTTTGAAAAATGTTGTCCAGAGAACTGCAGGGACTTGTCCAGATAGTCTTTGAGAAATGGATATGACTGAACAGTGGGAGACCAGAATAACACAATATACTTTCAAAATCCATAATGTGCCCATTGACCCCAGCCATTGGGTTGTGCTGTCTCAGAATACAGTTACTTATTGCAGTGAAGAGTTTCCTAATGGAGCAAAACAAAAATAATATTTAGCACCACCGTTAATCAGATATTATGTCATTGTTAGCATCAATGTAATCACACAACCAAAGAACATATAAGCTGATCACATGAATGTGGGGGGGATTTTGGGAGCGACGGGGCGCTCCCATGTGACACCTCTCCTGCGTGAGCTGCATTGGCTCCCAGTGGACTTCCGGGTGCGCTTCAAGGTGTTGGTTACCACCTTTAAAGCGCTCCATGGCATCGGACCTGGGTATTTGCGGGACCACCTTCTGCCACCAATAGCCTCCCACCGGCCAGTACGCTCCCACAGAGAGGGACTCCTCAGAGTGCCGTTGGCCAGGCAATGTCAGCTGGCGGCCCCCAGGGGGAGGGCCTTCTCTGTGGCAGCACCTTCCCTCTGGAACAATTTGCCCCCGGAGATTCGGAGGATATCAGATCTCCGGGTTTTTCGCCGTGCCTAAAAACGTTTCTTTTTCAACAAGCAGGGCTGGCGTAACCCCTCCCCCTTTTCTGAGATTAGATTTTTAATTGTAAAATGGGTTTTAATTTGTAGATTTTAATAATCCTTGGCCATAATATATAATTCTTTTACATTTCTTTTAAATTTTGTATTGTAATGTTTTTACTTGGCTGTACACCACCCTGAGTCCAGCAGGAGAAGGGCGGTATATAAATTTAATAAATAATAATAATAATAATGAATGAAGCTTGACTGGTGCAAAAGTGATTTTGGTCCAAGAATTTTTTTTTTAAAAAAAAAAACCAAGGCATATACCAGCCTGAGTGGCATGCAGCTTCAAATGCATAATGCATTAGTGGGATACTAGATTAAAAGGAAGATTTTGCATTTCTATTGTATGAGCTTTCTGTATTTGCTTCAGAAATAATATGGTCTCCAGGATGAAAATAATTACAAGCCAATTCTCTTGGTGCCAGTAAGATTGTAAATAAGATATTTTCTCTTTCAAAGTACATGTTTTAATAAGGCAATTTGAAATGTTGCTACTGTGCAGCTCGCCCGCTGTATGAACGTGCAAGAAAAAATAAATATTATGTACTAATAAGGGCTACCTTCCTTCTTACCTCTAAGCCCCAGAGGAGACCATAATCACAGAGAATTGAGCAGGGAGAGGCTTAGAGTCTGTTTCCAAATTGCACTGTCTGCAGTTTTGTAGAAAAGCCATGCAAATAACAAAACCTGGCTTGGCGCTTGTGTTAAGTTTTGTTTCTTTCCTAAGCAGCCTTCTGTGTAAAAAAAAAAAAATCATGTATCTCTCTCCTGTATACGCATCTCTACCTAAGATAAGAGTAAGAATGGGTTTGCCAGGAGGCTGGGAAGCACATGAAGGCATTTGGAATTGAGAAAAACACAGGAGACAGCCAGGACTGTGGCGTTCAAAAGTGGCCCTCAAAATGGGTTTAGGGAGTTGCCTATCTATCACACACATGGTGTTTCCTTTTCAATCTCCCAAGTCTAGGACTGGAACTGGTATTCTGAATGTGAATGAATGAAATATATATATATACAGCTGGGCAACAGAGAACCATGCTTCTCCAGTTCACAAAACACATCCAGCACCACTCACCTTCCCTTGCTGGAGTATTCGATGGGGCTCAGAATTTGAGAAAAACTGTTTAAGCTAAGGCTCTACATCCAACTACAAACAAGTAGCCAGATTCCAGTATATTGAGATAACTGCTGGCTTGGTCGGAACTGGAAGGAGGAAAATAAAATATTAACACTTTTCTCCATGTTGGCATTATATAATTGCATATTTTTTGCCCAGACCTTTATTAAAGAGCCAAAATGTTTGGAGCTGTAGCCTTTTGCCTTGCTCTAGTTCAGGGCTTCAGTTTTTAAATGCAAAATAAAACAACAAGAGTCATTTAGGTTCAATATAGAATTAAAATGATTCTCTCTCTCTCTCTCTCTCTCTCTCTCTCTCTCTCTCTC